>CAJQZP010001501.1:2277500-2455000 GCA_907164705.1 Parnassius apollo | reverse complement strand
AACTATGCGTCAAAGCGGTCGTGAGTCGCGCTGTTATATACTCGTACATACCACACATTCTCTAGATCATTTGAATTTAAGGGATACGGGGGAAGTTCATATTCTTACATCAAGCTCTTACTTTCTAGTTTAACAAACTAATTAATTAAATTCTACAGATTTGATATAATTATAAAAATGGAGAGGGATTAAGAATTAAAAACACTTTCTCTTTCAATAATTTATTCCGTCCGTATATCATCCCCTTCATCATAAATATTAAAAATTGCCCAGCTTAGGTACCATATTATGGGCATTACATGACAACAGCAACCTACAGTTCTTTTTCCTTAAATAATATTAAAAGATATAAGTATAAAATATCATTATCGAATAAATTTTTATATTAATCTAAGAATTCATTTAAATAAGTGGTGCTGATCATTCTGATCGCAAAAACTTTACAGACTACAATACGAGAAAGCTTTTAAACCTTTAAGATAAACCAACCAATGCTGACTTTTAAACTGTTATTATTATAATGAAATATAATAATTACAGTTTAAAAGTCAATAAATGACACAAAATTATTCTTCGCAGTTAAAATTTTGCAAAGATTCTTTGTCAAAATGTCGAAGCAAAAAACTCGACTTTTACTTTTATTTACGAGTAAAAGATGACTTTAAAGTATTAAAAATAATTTAGATACTAAAGACGGTGCTCAAGGAAGCTCAATTTTTTGAATGGACTAAGGTAATACACAATCTCAAGGTAATAAACTTAAATGACGTGTTATATTTAATACTTCATTTCTTATTTTTCCTACAATCAGGAGTGGAATTAATTATCTGAACTTACAAATGGTATCACGCCTAAAGAATTACTTATTTTGTTAAAACTCGGAGCTTGACATGAGCTTGATGACGTGGATATTCTTACGCAGCCACTATACCGTACATATCTGTTTGCCCTTGTTACTCTCTCTCTCTCTCTCTATATATATATATATATATATATATATATATATATATATATATATATATATATATATATATATATATATATATATATATATATATATAGCTTGCCAGCCAGACGTTGTTCTGCCCTTTTGGACGCCCCTTTGTCATGTCCTATTAAAAAGCCTTAAATTCGTAAAAAAAGTGGGTTAATCATGGGCAAAAAAATTATCCCTATGTCTCAAAAGGGGCGCTTTTATTGCTATGGAGCAGAAAATCCCTTCATTAAAAGTTACTCCTAATCTTACTATCCATACAATAATGATATGCGTAATTGATTTTTGTAAAAATAAGTTCTTGTAATTATAACAAGACTTCTTTCAAATTAAAAGGTTTTAATTAACTTTGCTTACGGAAGGTTTTATTCAATGTGAACGTTTTAATGTAATTTTGTCACGCTGCAGCTATATTATGGCTGCAGCACGAATAGATCGGCTCGAACGTGGAAGGATCGCATTTGTACAGAAAGCAGCATCTTAGTTCTCATGGGACTGAGGGGTGACTTCTCAATCGAGGTGTGTATATATATATATTTTTTTTTTATTTATCGAAATTTGGGTGGTGCTACAGTCCCTTCAGCGGTGCCAAGTTGACTGTCGGTATATCGAAGTGCTGAAGTGTTTGTACAGTAGGGCTACGATGGCTATCAGTAAGAAGGTTAGAGGGGTGGAGGTGATTCCCTTGTTTACTGATGAAGAGTTAGGCGAGTAAACTCACCTTCGATTTGCCGACGATATAGTCCTTATGGCAGAATCGCAGGAGGACCTTAGCACTATGCTCAATGACCTCAATGGTGTCTCCCAACGGATAGGTCTTAAGATGAACATGGACAAAACAAAGATCATGTTTAATGTCCATGTCACACCTATGCCGGTAGTTGTTGGGAGCACTATGCTCGAAGTTATTAACGAGTACGTTTACCTGGGACAAATAGTCCGACTAGGTAAGTCCAACTTCGACCGAGAGGTCAATAGACGGATTCAACTCGGCTGGGCAGCGTTCGGGAAATTACGACACATCTTCTCGTCAGATATACCTCAATCTCTGAAAACTAGTGTATAACCAATGCGTGTTGCCAGTGATGACTTACGGATCTGAGACGTGGTCCTTCACTGCTGGCCGTATGAGGACGCTCAAGGTCGCTCAGCGAGCTATGGAGAGGGCTATGCTCGGAGTTTCTCTGCGTGATAGACTCAGAAATATATACTAGCTTGCCAGGCAGACGTTGTTCTGCCCTTTTGGACGACCCATTGTCATGTCCCATTAAAAAGCCTTAAATTCGTAAAAAAAGTGGGTTACTCATGGGCAAAAATCTCTCAAGTTGGACTAAACTGCACGCGGTGTTCAAATTTGATTAAAATCGGTTAAGTAGTTTGGGAGTCCATCGCGGACAAACAACGTGACATGTAATTTGTCCTTCTTTCACGTCGCAACAGAGCGTCGGCATGGCATGATTTTATTTTGGTATGGGGATAGTTCGGTGGCTGTAGAGTGACAAAGGCTACATTTTCCACGGAAAAACATCTCATTCCCGTTCCCGTAAGAAATATTCTATTTACTCAAGGGAATGAGATATTTTTCTGCGGAAAAAAAGTAGCCTATGTCACTATACAGCCTCATTCCCGTGGGAAAATCGAATATGATGCAAAATTAAATTCAGCTTGGTGGCGCCACCGTGATTCTACAAGGCGGACGACGGTACGATGGACGAACACAGAAGGTCAGAATATCTGGATTATTATGTCTTTTTACCAAAATTAAGATAAAAATGTATGGATCTGTATTTTTCCACGCAGGACCGGGAACAGTGCGATGAAAAACCTAAAATTCACCAGCTGATTTTCTTCAAACTTTTTGGTGCATTGTAATTCACAGAATAGGCGATAACCTCGCAGACGATACTAAATAATCCGTTGATGCTCTGCCTACCCCGCAAGGGTTACAGGCCTGATTATAAGTATGGATCAGAAATACCACCTGTCACGTTTTCACCCTTAACTGTTACTTAACTGTGGTAGAAACAGTTCTTAGTAAGCCTTATTAATAAGCTTTAGTAATATTTATTGAACGGAAATGAATACAGTTCTTATATGTGGTTATGAATGAATCGGTATTACAATAAGAAAACTTGTGCAAAATTACTATAAGAAAAAAATTTTTTTGAGTGTTCTTATTAACTAACGTACATACATAGTTTAAGTTGATACCGCTAGGTGTCGTTATTTGTTTTTTAAAACGCGGTAACGAAATGTTCCCTGACATGTACTTAACTCCCGCCGTTGAGACGCGCGTCAACTTATAGTGCATACGGTACCTATACGCTTAAATTGTTTCTATTTCGTAGCTTATTCGACTACCTGCTTTCGATTTCGGTTGTTTGTTATTTACTTTGTGATTTGGTTAAGGTTGAATGAATTTATATTGGCTTTCATTTTCGGATTTGTTTATTTTCTTGGATGGGTTTTGTTGATTTGGTTGGTATTCCTTTATACATATTTAGACTCTGGTTTTGATTTTGGATTTTGTTTATTTAGAATCGTGTATTGGTTTTCGTTGTTTTAGGTTGTTTAATAATATTTCCAAGAAATATTAATAGTATAGATAGTGTATACGGTACCTATACACTTACTTCTTTTTCGTTGTTTATATTTATATTGACTACTGCTTTCGATTTCGGTTTTCTGTGATTTGTTTTGTGATTTGGTTTAAGTTGATTCGATTTTTTTTTGAGCTATCGTTTTCGGTATCGTGTTGTGTCTTGAATTGGTTTTGTTGTTTTGATTTTAAAAAATATTTAAATGGAATATTTATTCCTTGTACGGGACGGGTTACCGCACATATTTTATGTAATTTTATTTCAATGACTCGTTTATTTAAGTCAGGCAGAAACAATGCATTTATTACTTGTGAAATCATGTAACTTCCGCACTTTTGCCTATACATAAATTTATAATTCTTTACAATAAATTCAGTGTTAGATCGACTTTCATTAGGTTTGTTTCGTACACTAACTTTCCCTTGCATCCCATCTGCACTCATTCATCTTATACTGTATACACCTTACAGTGTTTTTGGTCCTTCGAAAAGACAAGATCACATCTGTGGATTTCCATCGACATTTGGAAAATACAGGTACTGTGGTTCCTACGCTTACGTCACTTTATTTTCTTTGTGGATTTTGTGCGACTGCGAATCGGTTGACTGGCTTCCCAGAAGCGGGTCCCACCAGTTTTATTGAGAAGGCGCAAAAAAGGTCGTACTAGGTTCGCGAAGATATAGAGTGGCCTGGACCGCTGGACAAACATCTGCTACAGCTGCTATCAAAGTGGACAGTTGTCGTCGACATTCGACACAGTGAACAGTGCTAAGACTCGGTGAGCAGTGTACTTAGAGTGTACCTTTTTTCGTCCTCGGAGTGTCACACAGTGAACAAGCATAATGGAGAATCTACTTCAGCGCCAACAGGAGATTGTTGAAGCGATCAAGAAGATAGAGAGAAACTTCAGCAAGGATTCCGTAACACGCAAGACTCGTAAGTACTTGAACGAGTGACTCGATGCCCTTGATAAACTGTGGGCCGAGTTCCAAGTAAGCAAACATAAGTTATCCGACTATGAGAATGACACTGATCCTTACTTTACGGAAAATCAGTACCAACAAGCAAGAACGTACTTTGATACTGTGCGCATCAAGATATCGACCTGCGCCCCTGCACGTGAACCTGTTTCTCCGGCACCAGAAGCGCTGCCTATGATCGTAGCAACACCGGAGCTGACTCCCTCTACGGCTCCACCTAAACTACAGCCGAGAGTCACTCTGCCATCGACGTCAAATGCAACAACGGTCTCGCCTACAGATCATCGCCAGACAGATGAATTGGTATCTCTGCAAAGAACCAACTTCAGAGCTTTCCATCGACAAGTGAATAGCTTGCGACTTGACGAGATACGCGACAAGTGGGAGCTGGAAGATGAATTGCGTAACATTCAGGCGCGCTGGGCTGCAATCGACGCTTTGCATTTACAAATCGATCACATTCTCCAAGGTTCGGATACGCAGTATGACGATGAGTTTTATGCTTACGAAGACTCGTACAAGAGCATCAAGAAGGCTTTGAATCTCAAGCTCGCGTCTACATTACATCTTCAGCAGTCGACACCACATATCGACATACCTACATTCACGGGCAAGTATACACAATGGCCTACATTCTATGATCTCTACGTAGAAAGCATCCATAACAATAACTTGCTCACGAAAACCCAGAAGATGCAGTACCTGAAAGGTAAACTACGAGGAGATGCTGAGCGACTTATTCAGCATCTAAACATCTCAGCAGACAACTACGATACAGCGTGGTAACTGCTGACACACAGATATAACAACCCCCAGCTGTTATTTACAAAACAGATTGAGATTTTTCTCAATCAACCCGTCGCTCACAAGCAAACAGCGTACGAGATCAGACGCCTCTACGACACGTCCATGGAATGTATCCACGCCATACAGAACCTCGGTATCGATACAAGTACCTGGGATCCGTTGCTAGTACACATCATAGCGAAGAAGCTAGATGCTGAAACATAGAGCGACTACAAAGAGAAACGAAAATCGCCGCGAGACATACCATCGCTTTCTGAGCGAATGGACTTCCTAGAGAGCAGATTCGATGCCTTAGAGCCAATAGGTAAAAAGGAACGAGAGATCTCAACATCATCAAATAGATCTTATCCTCCGAAAATCATCAACAACAAACCATATAAGCCTCAGTTTCAACATGCTGGTGGTCATCGCTATGGAAAATTCCCGAACAGAGAATTTCAAGCTGTTGCGACATGCTCGTCAATTTGTCCGATTTGCAACAATAATCACTACCTATACAAATGCAGCAAATTCATCAAGTTTACACCGGACGAGCGGCTAATGGCCGTCAAGAAACAAAATATTTGCCACAATTGTCTGTACGCACACACCGATAACATATGCACGTCGACGAAAAGATGCAAAGTCTGGCAAAAGGGTAATAACACAATGCTACATGACGCATACGCAAATATGAACCTTAATCAACAGACGGTAAACTGGGCAGCCGACGCGCCCGCCGGGTCGTCATCGCACATGCCTACAGCTCCAGTTACGCAAAGACCTCAAGTTTCAACGCGATCCGAAAACAAACAACATAGCGTGAATCACGTTGCTACAGATGACGAAGAGATCCTGTTGACAACATTATCTGTCAGGGTCAAAGCTTCTGACGGGACTTACATCACTTTTAGATGTCTTTTAGACCAAGGCTCTCAGATTTCACTCATTTCTGAGAACGCCGCTCAGATGCTGGGCTTGCCTCGACAACGGTACCACGCATCTGTATCTGGCATTGGAAATGGATCAAAGTACGGCAAGGGAGTCGTCACGCTCGAATGCCAGTCTATCTACCAAGACTATGAGTTTACAACTCAAGCATTAGTCATCAATCACGTCATCAAAAATCTGCCAAACATGTCGTTCAGTAAGGAGTCCTGGCCACACTTGCAGCACATACAGTTAGCTGATCCCGAGTACAACATCTCTAGGCCTATTGATCTGCTACTAGACGCAAGCATATACTCCGAGATCATCATGAGCGGCCTGATCAAAGGTCCTAACATGGCTCCAATAGCTCAACAGACGAGATTGGACTGGATCCTCTCGGGTACCGTGAAAACGTTTAAGTGTCACGTTGTGATAACCGACCTATCAGAAATTTCTCAATACTGGGAGCTCGAAGAAATCAGTGACTCAGCTACTGAATTGACACCTGATGAACAGTACTGTGAACAATTCTATCAATCTACGACAAGACGCCTACCTGACGGAAGATACGAGGTTGCTCTTCCTATGAAGCCTGGATTCGAACAAGATCTAGGTGAATCAAAGTCAAAGGCGATCGCACAGTTCTATAATTTGGAAAATAAGATGTCCAAAAATGAATCATGCGCAGAAAGTTACAAACATTTTATGCGAGAATACGAGCAACAAGGTCATATGTCTCCGGTATCACAACACAGTGCATTAGTACATTATTTTCCACATCACGGTGTACTGAAAACTGACTCCACTACGACAAAACTGCGAACAGTTTTTCAACGGGTCATCAAAAACATCGAGTAGATTCAGTCTCAATGATTTAATGGAGCGTGGTCCAAACTTACAAAAAGATTTGCAGCATCTCATCTTAGCATGGCGTCAACACAAATACGTCGTAACTGCTGACATCGAAAGGATGTTTCGCCAAATAATGATTCGTGAACCTGATCAGCATTTACAACGCATTATTTGGAGAAGCGCAACTCAAGAGCACCTGAAGGAGTACCAGCTCACAACAGCTACGTATGGTACTAAGGCGGCTCCGTAACTTGCAATGCGCACCTTGCGACAGCTGGCTATGGACGACGTGCACAAGTTCCCCATGGCTGCTGCTGCATTGATGACGTCACTGTACATGGATGAGCTTCTTGAAGGTCATGATGACCTCTCTCAGGCAAAACAGCTACAAAGAGAAATAATCGACATATTGAAGGGCGCCGGCATGAACATCCGAAAGTGGTCCAGTAATGCAAAGGAACTGATTGAAGACCTATCAGCTGATCAACTGGACACATCACTCGACTTCAAAGGCCTAGAAAATAGAAAGACCTTGGGCTTACGCTGGATTCTCTCGTCAGACATCTTTGTATTCAAGAACATATTCGAAGACGAGACCAGTGAGGACGACATAACAAAACGACAGTTACTATCGAACATCTCAAAGGTCTATGATCCAATGGGCTTTCTGTGTCCACTATCCGTCCGAGCAAAGCTTCTGTTCCAACGTACATGGTCTGAAGAAGCTGGAGATTGGGATACGCGCTTAACTGAGAACATAACCCACGAGTGGAATAAATTGAAGTGTGATTATCAGTACATAGATCAATTCAAGATCCCTAGATATGTGGGCGATAAAAACCATTACATAATACATGGCTTTTGTGACGCGTCCGAAAAGGCGTATGCCTGCGCTATTTACGTTGTCACAAAGAGTCCTAAGGGCGAGTTCATATCGACACTTGTGACAGCTAAAACAAAATTAGCACCGTTGAAAAACAAGTTGACGTTGCCTAAGCTTGAGCTATGTGGTGCGTTACTACTATCTCAACTCATGAAAAAGGTCATGGAAACTATGCCAAAAAACTTGCAAATCTACGCTTGGACCGATTCTATGTGGTTCTTGGTTGGCTGTATGGAGACGTTAATAGATGGAAACAGTTCGTTGCCAACAGAGTTCGTACAATACTCAACATCATTCCATCATCATCTTGGCACCATGTTCAATCTGAAGATAACCCTGCGCAATTTGCTACAAGAGGACTGTCGACACAGCAGTTATTAGAACATCAACTGTGGTGGCAGGGCCCGCAGTGGTTGTTTGCATTTGATCCCAACATGATCAAAAATGAAATATACCAACCACCAGAATTAGAAACCAAGAAAACTATTGTGTACGCAGCCTTATCTCAAAAAAATGATTTTATTTTACAATTATTACATGAATGCAGCTCGACGCGTCGCATCGTAACAACAATAACGGCTGGCTATCACGTTTCACACAATGGTTGCGAAACAAACAAATACCTCGGCAAAACTACCTATCGTCAACAGAAAAGCAACATGCTCTGAATTTAGTTATCAAAACTGTACAATCGATAGAATTTGAAGATGACATTCAACAACTTCAAAAACAAGAAAAGTTGAGAAGATCCAGTAAGCTGCTGAGCCTCAATCCATACATTGACCCTAGTGATGGATTGCTGAAAGTTCGTGGACGATTGAACAACTCATTGCTTAGTCAATCAGCAAGCATCCCACAATACTACCAAGTCATGGCAAACTCACTGAGCTCATCATACAGAAGGCTCACTCCACCACACTACACGGTGGACCTAGCTTGACTTTGTCTCACACCCGAGAAAACTACTGGATTCTCAGTGGGCTTCGCACAGTGAAGAGAGAACTTCGCAAATGTGTGACATGTCGACGCTTCAAAGAAGAGAAAAGAACACAGATTATGGCTGATTTACCAGAGCCTCGCGTCACACCTTCGCGCGCATTCACTCATTGTGGCGTTGACTTCACTGGAGCCTTTGACATCAAAGCAAACAAAGGTCGTGGAGTACGGACACATAAGGGCTATGAGCAGTGTTTGTTTGTCTCTCGACAAAGGCTGTCCATCTTGAGTTGGTGTCCGACCTTAGTACACCTGGATTTCTGACTGCATTTCGACGTATCTGGGCCAGAAGATCTACCCCGAAACACATGTACAGCGATCAGGGTAGACACTTCATCGGAGCATCCAAAGAACTTAAGAAGGAATACAAATATATCCTCGCAACGATCAATGAAGAGCTAATAAACAAGATCGACGACCTTGACATACAGTGGCATTTCAATGCGCCAGCCTACCCTTCTGTAGGTGGACTATGGGAAGCTGCCGTTAAGAGCTTGAAACAACACCTTCGTCATGTGATAGGAGAGCAAAATCTCACGTACGAAGAGTTCATCACACTGCTTCACCAGATCGAAGCGTGTCTAAACTCTAGGCCTCTACTAGCCTTGACTGAAAGCCCAGAGGATGAATACCTAACACCGGGACATTTCTTAGTTGGAGGATCACTGATATCAAGACCACAAACAGATCCTAATCACATGAACTTGACAACAAGATGGCAGATGATTCAAGCCATGAACAAACAGTTGTGGAAGACATGTTCATCTGACTACCTACAACAGCTGCAAGTTCGTACCAAGTGGAGAACACCCTCAAAAAACATCGAGATCAACGATATTGTCCTAATCAGGGATGAAAACTTACCCCCTGGCAAATGGTTAATGGGTTTTCATTGATGTTCACCCTGGTAAGGATGGATACGTACAGGTGGTGTCAGTCAAAACTAAAAATGGAATCATGCAGAGGCCGATCTTAAAACTATTCGTTCTACCGATGAGAGAAGAACTCACGGAACAACATACAAGCAACGACTTTCAATCATCTACATGTGATGACGTCACAACAACTGACTCTTTTTTTTTATAGAAGAAGGGGCAAACGAGCATGTGGCTCACCTGATTTTAAGTGACTACCGCCGCCCATGATCAACCACAACACCAGGAGAACTGCGGGTGCGTTGCCGGCCCTTTAGAAAGGAGTAAGCTCTTTTCTTGAAGGTCCCCAGGTCGTATCGGTCCGGAAAAATCGCCGGTGGTAAACTATTCAACAGAGAGGTTGTACGTGGAAAAAAACTCCTTGTGAAACGTACAGTGGTGGACCGCCAAGCATCCAGATGGTGTGGATGGTATCGGGACGTTTGACGTGTAGTGCGTTCACGAAATTTGGCGGCTGGGATTAATCCGAACAATTCCTCAGAGCACTCCCCGTGATAGATGCGATAAAATACGCAAAGAGATGCAACATCTCTTCGCAGCGCCAGTGAATCGAGCCGATCGGAAAGCACTCGGTCGTCGACGATTCGAGCCGCTCTGCGCTGGATGCGGTCAAGTGGAAGAAGCTGGTACTGGGGAGCCCCAGCCCAGAGATGGGAACAGTATTCCATGTGCGGCCGAACCTGCGCCTTGTAAAGTTGCAGGCGGTGTGCCGGCATGAAATACTGTCCCGCTCTGCTGAGCACGCCAAGCTTTTTAGAGGCCAATTTGGCCTTCCCTTCCAAGAGACCACGAAACTGCACGTCACTCGATATGTCGACGCCGAGGATTCCAATACTGGCTGAGGCAACAAGGGGAGTGCCTTGAAACTGAGGGGATACGACAAAGGGGTTCTTTTTAGCGGTTAACGCGCAAACTTGTGTCTTCTGGGGGTTAAACTGGACTAGATTTAGTCACCCCCAATCCGAGACTGTCCAGCAGAGACTCGATTTCAGACACAAGTTTGTCCCGGCACTCGGAGACGTTTTCCCGAGAAATATTGGCTCGGCCGGTGTAAAGAGCATCACCAGTGCTGTCATCTGCATAGCAATGAATGTTACGGGTACGCAACATGTCATTGATATGCAGAAGAAACAGCGTTGGCGATAGCACGCAGCCCTGTGGAACACCAGCATTAATAGGCTTGCAATCGGAGCTTGCACCGTCTACAACGACCTTGATGCTCCGATCTGCAAGGAAGCTGGTGATCCAATCGCACAATTTCTCGGGAAGCCCATAGAAAGGAAGCTTCGAAAGAAGCGCTTTGTGCCAAACCCGATCGAAGGCCTTCGCAATGTCCAAACTAACGGCCAATGCCTCCCCCTTGAACTCTACTGCCTCCGCCCATCTGTGAGTTAGGTAGACCAGAAGATCACCAGCTGACCGACCACGGCGTTATTGACCGTATTGGCGGTCACTAATCAGCTGGTGATCTTCAAGGTACCTCATGAGCTGGCAGTTTACAATGGACTCCATTGTTTTGGAGAACAAGGAGGTGATGGCGATTGGCCGGTAATTGGACGGGTCAGAGCGGTCGACTTTTTTAGGGATCGGGTGGACATAAGCCGTCTTCCATGATTTTGGGACTACGCCTAGGGAGTAGGAGTACCGGAAAAGACGCG
The DNA here is from genome assembly GCA_907164705.1 of Parnassius apollo. Taxonomy (NCBI): domain Eukaryota; kingdom Metazoa; phylum Arthropoda; class Insecta; order Lepidoptera; family Papilionidae; genus Parnassius; species Parnassius apollo. Next base: position 2,443,386 of record CAJQZP010001501.1, on the reverse strand, counting down.
TTAAAACCGGTGCAAACTCTGGAGCACACGTCCTCAGCACAATTGGGGGGATTCCGTCAGGCCCACTCGACTTGTGGATGTCCAGGGAGAGGAGTGCTTTGCGAACCGAGCGCTGTGTGAAGTGCACTTCCGGCATGGAGCACTCACACCGCGGGATGGTCGGCGGAGTACTCCTTCCGTCATCGAGAGTCGAGTTAGACGCAAAGAAAGAGCCTAGAAGATCGGCTTTCTCCTTTGCGGTATGGGCCAGTGAGTCGTCCTCCCTGTGCAGAGATGTAAGAGATGGCTGACAGAAATTCCCCTGGACAGCCTTGGCGAGAGACCAGAATGCACGGGTTCCAGAAGGAAGACGAACTAGTCTCTCGCCAATTCTGCCTATGTGCTCTGACTTTGCCTTGGCAATGACTTTTTTGAAGGACCTAGAGGCGGAATTATACTTCTTTTTTAGAGCGCTGGTGTTTACATCCCGGGACGCTGATGCATCAGCCCAGGCTTGGTTGCACTCCTGCTTATAGCATGATGCTATTTTACAGGAGCGACCAAACCATGGCTGAGACTTGCCTCCAATGGGCACCACAGAGGAAGGAATAAAAAGTTCCATACCCTGAAGTACCACATCAGCAACAGAGTCCGCAACAACGTTGGGATCATCCGGCGAGAAGCAAACCCGCCCCCAAGGGTAGGATGCAAAGAAAGACTTGACTTTGACTCGCAAGCAAAACAACAACGACCAAGGCGCGCGAAGAGAAGGCCTGTCAGATCATTCTTTACGATGGTGGTGATGCTGTTCCTATGTCTGTTCACCCCTAGCCAGTGTTCATACAACATATCAGCATTGGATAACAACCAAAACATTTATTTTGACAAAATATATGACATAAATCTTATACGGAATGAATGGAAATTAATTGTGTACTATAATGAGTACATACTGGTCAGCATTAAGTCACGTGAAAAGTTACGACGGTCACTTGGAAGAGTATCTACACGGCATTACGCTTCCAGTACAATACAAGAGTATCATATATCAACTGCAACATGAAATATCCGAAATTCAACATTACAACAAGATACTCAAGAACGGTGTTCACAGAAGGCAAAAAAGAGGACTGATCAATGGTGTGGGATATGTGGCCCATTCCTTATTCGGTGTCCTGGACGAGCGTTTCGCGAAGAAATATGAAAGGGACATAGAAAAAATTTCTATGAACGAAAATCACCTACAACTTCTGATTCGAAACCAAACAAGTGTCATAGAAGCACAGTACAATATTCTTCAAAGAAACGAAGTCATCATGAACAAACAGTTTGGATTGGTTCAGAAATACCTACAGAATATAACCTTCACTACCAACCGAATAGAGAAAATGAATAACGACGAGCTACATATCCTGTCAGCATCCATGTCAGCCATGATTATTATCACTAGTGTTCGGCACTTGCAGGAAAGTGTTATTAACACCATAACAGACCTTGCAAATGGTCATATGGACGCTCACTTATTGCCTCCAGAACAATTGGAAGAGCAGCTCAATATTATATACAGACACATACCAAATGACCTGACTTTGCCTGCCGATATGCACGACTTTAGGGAACTATACAAATTGATGAAGATAAGTGGTGACCTGAGCAACTCTTATCTGATTATCGAAATTAAGATTCCTGTGGTCAACAAGGAAACCTTTGAGCTGGATAAGGCTATAAGTCTTCCGTAGCAGAAGTACATTGTGGAATTTATAACACCCCTATATCGCATTCAATCTGCAAAAAAACCTGCTTCTCACGCTATCAGAATCCGACATTCAAAATTGTGTCCATACACAGACAAACAGATTGTTATGCTATATAGATAAACCGATTTATGAGTTACAAATAAAACAAGCAATTTGTAACTTGAGCATACACGATAAAATAATGTGTCATACAAAGGAGAGATTAAGTTACAATGCGATAACAGGTGGCTATTCTCTTGCTGTGGGGAATGCACAGTGCGCATATTTTGCATTGACACTGGAATGATAATGAAGTCACTGACCGGGAATGGCTTACTACAAATCGGTCAAGGTTGTACCATCAAGAGTGACATCTTTTCTATTTTTGGTCAGAACAACTACTTGAGCCAAGATCAAGTTCAAGAGGACATACCGATACCCATCAGACACTTCCATATTGAATTCCGTCCTAAATACTACTTCAGGCTTCGAGCAATTTACATCCGAAGACCATGGAGACGAGTGACGTCGCATGAAGGCTCAGATTACAAACCTCAAAGAACAAGAAAGCGCACCACTCAGCGTACATGACATATATCAATATTCAGTTATGTACACAATACTGGGATTGATCATACTAGCGGCATCCATTTACATCATTATACGATGTCGCAGAACCAAGAGAAAACTGAACATGACGGCAAACACTCCCGTAATCTCCATTCCTATGGCGGCAGTCACGAGCGGAGACCAGAAACCTGCGCCAAGGACGAGACCGCGATCCGTGCGACTGGACATCAGCACAAGTGTAGTGCAGTGATGAAATATTTAAGAAATTCGATATTCACGATTTTATTTTTGTACTTTGAATTGTTATCATATTATTATTTTTTTTTACATTCTAGTACCTTTGTGTTTATAGTTTTCCCTCTTTTGGGCCAGCAGAATGTACGGGTTACCGCACATATTTTATGTAAATTTATTTCAATGACTCGTTTATTTAGGTCACGCAGAAACAATGCATTTGTTAGTTGTGAAATCATGTAACTTCCGTACTTTTGCCTATACATCAATTTATAATTCTTTACAATAAATTCAGTGTTAGATCGACTTTAATTGGGTTTGTTTCGTACGCTAACTTTCCCTTGCATCCCATCTGCGTTCATTCATCTTATACTGTATATAACTTACATTCCTTTTTGATATTTTGGATTTGCTTTTAAAAAAAATATTTAAAAGGAAATTTAATTCCTTTTAAGTATTTTAACGTTTTTTTATAAATAGGTTTTTTGTTACTTCATAATGCCTCGCAAACATAAGTCCACTCTTTCAAGAGTATCTTCTCAAAGACAAGCGAAAAGATTAGCTCGATTGCTAGAATCTTTAGAAGATGCTGAACTGAGAAGGCAAAAACAAGCAGAGCGTCAGGCTGCTTTTAGAGCATCTGAGACAACTTCTCATCGTCAGCAAAGGCGTCTTGAACAGACAGCGCGTCAATCTACTTTAGGAGCTACTGAAACACCTGCTCAAAGTCAGCAAAGGCTATTCGAACAAGCGGAACGTCAGGCCGTCTTAAGAGCCGCGGAAACACCTGATGAAACTCAACACAGACTCATTGAGCAGGCTGAACGTCAAAAGGGCATCTGAAACACCAGAACAAAATTTTCAAAGAAACAATTGGTCGGTTTTTAATGACGCAGCATTCAATTATGATCCGCTGATTGATTATAAAAATCACAGGTTAGTTGTTATCGGACTGATGGACAAGGCGTGTCGATTTTGCAGCGCTTTAAAATGGAAAGATGAGACCGCAGGCATGTGCTGTTCCATTGGCAAAGTGTCTCTTACTTTACTTGGGGAACCAGAATAACCTTTGAAAACTCTCTTTTTATATGACGCTAACGAGTCGCGGCGCTTTTTAAACAGGATCCAGAAATATAACTCATGCTTTCAAATGACGTCCTTCGGAGTTGACCGGGAAATAATAATGCCGGGATTTTCGCCTACATTTACGGTGCAAGGGCAAATTTATCATAGAGGAGGTTCACTTTTTCCAGCTGAAAACGAACAGCATAAATTTTTTCAAGTATATTTTATGGGTGACGAAGAAATTGAGGTAGACAGTCACTGCCAATTTATCCAGGGAGTGAGAGAGACACAGTGTTCAAAATTCAAAGATTCTTGCATGAACGTAACATGATAGTCAAAACATTTAAAACTGCTTTAGAAAACCTACCTGAAGAGGATTATAAAGTCGTCATTCACGCAGATCGGATCCCTCGAGGAGAGCATGAAAGGCGCTACAATGCACCTTTGATAAACGAAATAGCAGCCGTAATTAGTGGTGATCAATTTTCTTCACGAGACATTGTCTTGCGAGCGCGTGATGATACGTTGCAACGGGTAGCCGATACACACAAATTTTATGACGCTCTGCAATACCCATTGATTTATTGCAAAGGACAAGAGGGTTATCATTTTCAAATTCCACTCATTAACCCGGTTACTAAGGAGCCTACTCGGAACAAAAAAGTATCATGTATAGATTTTTATGCGTATCATATGATGTTGCGAGAAAATGATTTTAACCTCTTAGCCCGGTGTAGACAATTATTTCATCAATTTTTGGTAGACATGTATGTGAAGGTAGAAAGTGAAGGTCTCCGTTATATATCTTTAAATCAAAAAAAGCTGCGCGTTGAGAATTATATATATTTACAAGATGCAGTTTCTAGCGACGCCAATGTAAACCCCAGAGATTTAGGTAAAATAGTAATTCTGCACTCATCATTCGTTAACAGTCCATGCTACCTACATGAGTACACACAAGACGCATTCGCCTATTTATTAACTTACGGAAGACCTGATCTTTTTGTTACTTTTACCTGCAATCCCACATGGAAAGAAATAACCGACGAGCTAAGAATACACGATCGACGATCGACGAAAGACACGATCTCGTTGCTAGAGTATTTAGATTAAAAGTGCAAAAATTTATGTATGTAACAAAGGGAAAATTTACGGAGAGGTGCAGTGCTTCATGTATTCAATTGAATGGCAAAAAAAGAGGATTACCGCATGCCCACATTCTAATTAGGCTTAAAGAAAAGTTGCGGCCCAGCCAAATAGACGACATAATAAGCGCCGAGATTCCGAATCCTGAGCAAGATAAAGAATTGTAATGAAATTGAAAATGAACTAATTGATGAAATTAAACGTGAAACAAACTACGATATATCAGCTTTGCAGCAGCAAGTAGCCGAATTTGTACCCCACTTGCTTCCCGAACAAAAACGAGTTTTTGACAAAGTATTAGGACAAATTGAATCTGGAAATGGTGCACTTTTCTTTTTGGATACCATGGAAAAACTGGGAAGACGTTTTTGTTAAATTTATTACTAGCGCAAGTACGGAAAGATAAAAACATTGCTGTGGCCGTAGCTTCCTCCGGTATAGCCGCCACGCTGCTAAGCGGGGGCCGCACTGCACATTCTGTTTTAAAACTCCCTCTAAATCTAGCCCAGGAAGAATCGCCGATCTGCAACTTTAGCAAAAATAGTGCACGAGTTATAATGCTACGAGGTATAATCGAACGCTCCAGGATTTGCGCAGCAATACCGATGTAATTCCCACAATCAATTAATCAGAATTCCCACAGATTATCCCTTTCAATTCAAAATTTCCTATTTAGCTCAGTTTCTCTTTCAATTCCAGATGCTGCACCTCTGACGGACTTATTAAGCTCAGTTTCCTTTCAACTCAAAAGGCTGCATCTCTGATGGATCTTTTATTTGGCTCAGTTTCCTTTCAATTCAGAAAACTGCATCTCTGACGAATCAATTTACCTCAGTTTCTTTTCAAAAGTCTGCATCCCTGACGGATAATTATGCTTAGTTTCCTTTAGTTAAAAAAATATCCCATTTCCATTTGGAATAAACAGGCTATTTTCATGCTTTCCTATACGCTGTGTTTCGAAATATTTAAATAGGCTGACGAATCAATTCTGCTCAGTTTCCTTTTAATGGCTGCATCTCTGACAAATCTATAAAACTCAGTTTTCTTTCAATTCAAAAAGCAATGGATAGTTCATTTCCCAGTGACCATGCAGGCGAAGCCGCGGGTAACAGCTTGTTTCAAATAAAGGTGCATTTTTCTCTGCACAAACGAAACTATGTTTTATGAACGTACTAAAAGCTGAGAAACATTTTTCTTGCATTTAGATTACTTAGCCTAAACTTCAGACTAAGTAGCATACTGCAATAAAAAGTTAGTTAAGGATATAAACTGCGGTGTCTTAATATTGTTTGACGTTTTTTCTAGATTATTTGTAGTAGCTTGTATAATTTTAACATTTGTATATTTTCCTACCTAGGATCACTATCTGTAACACAATAAAATGCATATTATTTTAATAGAAAGAGATTAATAGTAATAAAATTTGTGAGAACATAATATTATGTAATAGTAACTCTTAACAATTCGTGAAAGACATTTACATATTAGAGAGCAAAATGACTTAAATCCTTTTTCTGGATGTGGTTGTTTAAAATCAATTTTACTGGATGTGGCCGTTCACCGTCAATAGAACCACATATGAAATTTTGAAGTCTATTTAAACATAAAAAATAATGGCATATATTTTATGGTGTCAATCGGTATGCAATGGTGTCTATAATAACAGAGATCATGAAATTCTACATTATTTAGTCAAAACTATTTCAACTTTAATTATGATTTAAATATGATTATAACGCATGTAAATAACGCATTTCTGATTTCAGCTTAATTTTCCCTTCATAAAGACACAGCGGAAGATATGCCCGACAAAAAAAGGTGTTGCTAAACGTATGGTATTACTGATAAACTAACTTGTGTTTCTGTAGCATATTGTATTGCCAAATTTCAATAATTTCCTACCTCCAATTTAGAAACAGATACAAAGGTGTATCTCTACAAACGATCCAGTTTTGCTCATTTTAGTACGAAATAGTATTATTGATGTTTCTAAATTCAAGCCAAACAAAAACAAGTATCACATATTTATATTATACTCACTTACTTGCTACTACCGAAATAATTAATTAGGAGAAAGTCGCCGCCCATGTACCCCTACATCCTACACTTACACCTACACCTCGATTAGGAAATCACTCCTCAGTTCCTTGAGAACTAAGATGCTGCTTTCTGTACAAATGCGATCCTTCCACGTTCGAGCCGATCTATTCGTGCTACAGCCATAATATAGCTGCAGCGTGACAAAATTACCTTAAAACGACTTATCATTCACAATGAATTAAAACTTCCGTAGGTAAAGTTAATTAAAACCTTTTAATTTGAAAGAAGTCTTGTTATAATTACAAGAACTTATTTTTACAAAAATTACAAAAATCAATTACGCATATTCAGTGTATGTATAATTAGATTAGAAGTAACTTTTAATTAAGGGATTTTCTGCTCCATAGCAATAAAAGCGCCCCTTTTGAGACATTAGGAATTAATGGAGAGAAAATTATTTCTGTAAATTGAAACAAAATCTTAAGATATTTATTTGTAAAACAGTCATCTCACTTAGAATTTCGCATTCATTCAACACAAACGTTATATTTAGCCAATCCTTAAGAAATATATAGGATATAGCTATATAGAAAATTAAAATGATACATAAAAGACCGGTTTTTTGTGCGAGCAACTATTTATTTATTTATTGCATTTAAGTCTTATATACAGGATTAGATGAACGAAATCTCCAACTAGCTTTGAGGTCATTAGGTTTGATCTCAAAGCTTAGAGCGTTAGCTAGCACAGAGCTTGTTGGCGTATTCTGTTCGCACGTTGATTTCTGTACAGCGAAGTATGGCGTAGATTTCTTACTGAAAGTTGGAGGTGAATTTCTCCAAATTCATACCAATTTTGAATTTGGTGCGTTCCCCATAAATTCCAAAGCCTACGTTGAGGCCCTTTTTGACCCATCGGTAAACCATAAAAGAACTTATGTTTAAATTAAAATTACAATTATATGAATTCAGCAAATTCTCAGAGATGCTGAAAGAACAAGTACCACACACACAGTCAGCCACACAGTCCACGTAGTCACATTACAGGTCTATCAGTATCCCTATCTCTAACACCCGTAACCACAAAATCTCAGGTATGTCGCGCATAAGTACCCGAACAATAGCGCCAGACATCTAAGATAGACAGCAGGAGTTCTGACGGATTATACATATGCTATACAAAGCTGTTCAAAATTATGACTATGTCTGTATGTTTTTCTTTACTTTATATGTTCGTTATATTTTTGTTGAATGTATGATAACGGCGTACAACTGGGAAGTTTTGGTAATTTTAGAATGTTTCTAGCTAAATACATGCTATCTGTCCTTAAAATAAACACAATAGTTAAGCAATCAAAATTTTAACTTAAAATAGTTTCAACATAAAATATAGAATTAGAAAAATGCATTTAATAAACCTTAAATATTTCGACTAAAATGTTATATTAGAACACTTCAGGCATGAGTATACAAGTGCTCTTACGGTACGCAAGAAGCATTCTCAATTTGAGAACTTACATGACCAAACGAATAGCATGAGTTTGATTCATGATGTTATCTTCAACAAGCTGTTCATATATGTATTTATAATAACAAAACGAAAATAAATAGAAACTTTTATTGACTTATTACACGAGGCTTTTTAAATTAAAGTACTTATTACTTATTATTAAATACTAGCTTTTTACACGCGTCTTCGCTTGCGTGAACTTTAATTTAAGAACATCTTTTAATGCTGCTTCGTCTCAAAATTCCATCAAAAATTAGTGTCTTGACATGAAGACATGGAATGGAAAAGGACAAAACCGAAATTGCATTACTTACATGTTACTCTTAACGTTTATTCATAATTAAACTTAATCCTATAGCTTTAATCGAGCAATTCTTGTAAGGAATGGACGGCTCCAACGATTTGTATGAAATTTAGTGTCCAGCGAGTTTTGAGGGCAATAAATCGATCTAGCTAGGATTTATTTTTAGAAAATGTCTTTTTGGCCGTGTTTTTAGGCAATGGAAACTGCTACAATATAAGAAGGTTAATTTCGTTATTATGTTAATGCGTTCGCGAATTCGCGTCCGGTCTTCGGTTCGACTTTTTTTTTTCCTTTTTTTCAAGTTTTCTTCTTTTGTGAGAAAATCTATTATTTCGAGCCCTTTTTTTAGTATTTTTTAAAAATACGAAAATTTTAATTAAACTAATTGCACGCATGATTATTTATTCAAATAACCAGTTCAGTTTTTTCTATTATGTCAATGAGATCAAAAAATATTATTCGTGTTTCATCGGTATGTAATTTGTATCTAAATGTAATTTCAAAAAAAAACCGAGCTCGGTCATTAAGGTACTTTAGTTTTAATAAAATAATGATGAACTTCATGGTCATCGATTAATTTACGGTATTATATGTTTATTTGCGATATTTGTTTCATATCATTAGCCACAAACAAACAATAGATTGGCAGCGTCATCTTCCTGATAGCAGATCAAAATAATAAAATGTGCCTTTGTCAACTCGCCTGCCAAATGTGCCAACTACAGCGAATATCCAGTCTTTTTGACAATCTATGTGGATCTGTGTTTGTGTATTCAGTTCAGTGGACTGTACATGGGCCTGGCAGGCTGTGATGATAACGATGATGAGTTCCACTCATCTTTGCTACCCATAATATTCACGATAGAATGAAAGCAAAAATGAACATCTCCGAAAATATGAAAGAAATAAAAACTGCATAATTGCCACATTAAAACGTAAAAAAGTACCAGCCTACACAAATTCCACGCAGAGTTCTGGGCCAAATAGATTGTTCGCTGCGCTGAACCCAACGCGAGATGGGCCCAACTAGGGGACTTCTCAGATATGCAGGTTTCCTCACGATATTTTCTTCACCACCGCGAACACGGTAAATCGACACTTTAAATTGCTATTAAAATATATTGAATTTGGGTTGCTCACGAACTATGAAATTTACGTTTCAATCAGATTGTAATAAATATCCAAAAAATAATATATCGATGAGAATTATTATAAAGACTGAATTATTATAAAGAAACTATTTACAATATTTACTAACTTTTTTCAGGTGAACCGCTTAGAAAAAATCAGTATGCCTTGACGTAGGCAGAAACAAAAAGACAACAGAAAAATGGAAATGCAATTTATAGATATTGAAAACAACAGTTTTATTTCATATCTTCATCACTGAACATTTCCTGATTATCATCAAGTTATTTCAACGTGTATGATGTTTGAGATTTACATAGCCCGCACACTGTTCTTGTCACTCTGCGCTTTAAGAAAAATCTTTAAAATATGATAATGATTAACAATAATAAATACAGCTACATCATACATGTATTTTTATCCTCGTTACACAACTAGTTAACAACATCTTACTTCTCCACTATGTATCACTGTGTAATAACATAGATAAATATGTTATTACCTCGTCATTTTGGCATTAATGGTGTTTGGGGTATATACTAATCTATCAGTATGATTACTAATCTGTCAGTCAATACATTTTAAAACCCAACACACACACGCTGCGTCTTTCTGTGCTATTTTATGGCGATAATTAATAATAATAAATACAGTAACATGTGTCATTAAATGATGTGTTCTTTCATTCTTACACAATCAGTTTAAAATGTCTAATAATGTGTGTATAATGTGTGCATGCGTGTATATGTGTGTGTGAGTGTGTGTGCGTGTTGCGGCTATAGTAAAATCTTAATAATACAATTACATATATATATATATATATATATATATATATATATATATATATTTTATATAATTTTTTATATATACACATAAAAACATACAACCATACGTATACGCATACATACATTTGCTTAATGTATGTAATTAGGATGGTGTTTTATACAGTTTGAGAGTTAGAGTAAATTTTCAGCTGCTTCGTAATTTAGTGATAGCAAATATTTAGTTACTACTCATTTTAAATAATATTGATTCAGTTTATCATTTTTTAGTTTTTCACTAATAACTTTATAAATATGGTGTGCGATAAAATCTTCTAAATATCAAATATTGTCTTCGAGCAAGGGCAGTTCCAACAAGAGGTGATGGGACTCGGTATCGGCATTGAAGAACGTTGAGTTTTGACGGAGAAATTGGAATGGAGATGATATCTCCCTATAATTTGTTTACTATATAGCTTTTCAATGCTATCTTCTTGGGCGTTTTGGTAAAGTGATTCAGTTGAAAAGCAAAAAGGAAGCTTTAGCATAACTTTCAGCAATTTTCTTTGGGCTCTATCAACAATTATCATTTGAAATTTAGCTGCCCCGCCCCATTAAACTACACAATAATTGATGATACATTCTCCTAAAGCCTTATACACGTTCATAAGAAGTTTTTGGTCAGCAACATAACGAAGACATTTCATAGGCTGTATAAGGTTCCTTATACGACCTGTCACTATAATATACTGTAAGCTTATTTTTTATCAATAAATGAATATGAATTTCTTATAATCGTATTTTCATAGAATTTATGAACTTTTCAACATCTTCGATTTCTCCGCTCGTTTTAGGCTTATAAGGTCCGTATCATGTAGAAACTGCCATTTACACTCAAATTTGATAGATAAAACACACTGAAATATCAAAATCGCTGCTTACCTAATCCGAGCCTTAAATTCAGAAATAAAAACTGTTTAAATTTTCTTGTTATAGAGTGTAGTTAATTGCCCCCAGGATTTTACAATCGCTTTCGTAGTGAATTTACACCGTTAAATAACTAATTTTCATATAATTCGTTTTCTTATAATCGTATACTCATAGAATTTTTAAACTATTTAAAATCTTCGATTTCTCCGCTTCTTTTAGGTTTAAAAGGTCTGTCCCGTTCAAAGACTACCATCTGCAATCAAGTTTGATAGATAAAACACACGAACTCGAAAAAATCGCTACTTACCTAAACCGAGCCTTAAATTCAGAAATAAAAACAAAAATTCATCCACAACTTGACTGAAAATTGGTCTTTTCTGTTTAAATTTTCTTGTTATTAAGTGTAATTAATTTACCCCCGTATTTAACAATAGTTTTTGTAGAAAATTTTCACCGTTACTAAATAATAAAAAACGTATTAGTTATTAAAAATTTTCATTTCATTCGCTTTTTTCGTTACGGCGCCTCTACACGTTGGCCAACACAGTGGCGAATGTAGTAGCCAATAGCATTGGCCAACGTGTAGACGGGGTGTTTGGGCTTCATTGGTATGTATTGGAACGATGGCCCGCAAGTTGGCGCGAGATCCGTGTGGTGTCGGTTTTTTACAAAAGATCAAAGGATTGTTGGCAGAGTTTGGTCGCCGCGTCTACACGTTGGCCGCGAGTTTAGTTTGCTACAAGCTCCCAGAGTGATTACACGCATCTGATTAAAATTTTATATTCACGCTTTGTAGGGTGGATGACCCAATTACCAGCCTTTTAGTGCCAATTTCAACTTTAAACATTCCTACTACTTTAATTAGCGCGATTTAATTATTTTCAAACATTTGTTTTAATCGATAAGCTATTTATAAAAAAATAATTAACAATTATTTACAATCAGATTATTACGGAACAATTTTAAAATAAAATAAAAAATATTAGAAGTATAGTTGTAGCACGACCGGGGAAGGACCACGCTCTCACAGAATATCAATGTAAAATAGTAGCTTGATGACTGTGTTTCGTATAGTGAGTATAGAGAACCAGAGACTTTTTTTAAAGGAAACGAGGCATTTCATCTTAGTCCTCACGGGTGACAACGCATCTGCATTTTGATTCGTAATCGAGGATAGATGTAGATGTCTGTGGGCCACAGCAACCACTTACCATCAGGTGAACTATGTGCTCGTTTGTCATCATCATCATTACAGCTCTTCACAAGTCCACGACTGAACATCCTCCTCCAAAGAATGCCGCAAAGCATGGTCCTGAGCCACTTTCCTTTTCATGAGTTTTTCATTTATGTTCTAAGTTATAATTAGTCCCTATTATTAAGTCAGGGTTAATTATACTTATTGCTATTGTTTTTGTCTTTCTCAAAAAATAATTAAATTACCAAATAAATTATAAGGTGTTTTCTATATACATCAAATGTCTGATAGAAAAGCAAGTACATGTTTTGCTAAACTTTAAAAACAAAACCCAATTTTAAAACATAGACTAATCGATTATAACTCCTTTAACTTTAAAATAAGTTAAGTTCTTATTAATGGTATTTATTCAAGTTTCTGATGCATGTAAAGAATAAATAAAGCTAATCGCATATCTATTTACAGCCCCATTAATATTCACTATTCTTTTATAAAAATGTTACCCCCCACACTTGGATTTTCTCCTGTGTCGCGGAGGCAACTTACAAACACAAATTGCACAAGGACACACATCCAGACCCGAAACAATTATTTGTAGGGTATACAAATACTTGTTCCGTGCGGGATTCAAAGCTGCGGCCCCTGGCATAACCACTCATTGCCAAGCCACTACGCCACGGAGCCGTCGTCTAAAATAAAATAAATTCGTCCGCACATTGGCCCGAACCGAAGTAAACTGAACGACCATCCAACGTGTGGACGCCGTCACCAACTCTCGGCCAATATATTCGCCACTACATTCGCCACTGTGTTGGCCAACGTGTAGAGGCAACATTAGACTAATAAACTGTTTTCTCAGGGCCAATCCAGACGCAGATATATTTTTTGACAAACCCAGCGCAATGTATAAAAATGTATTAATATTCTTAAACAATTTTGTAAGATAGAAGAATAGTATATATTTAGGTAATTAAGTTTAATTTACGATAAAGTAAATAGATCTCATTGTAATGTTGTGTATGTCAATATTTAATAATTGGTTATTTTCTTTCTTGTGTATTTTATCTTATTTTGTTTTAGTACAGATATAAGCAATATATGATGTAAATACCATCTCAGGTGATTGCCAATATTTAAACCCAAATATTTTACAGCGTTTGCTTGACTCAAATATTCGCAATAACTGGTAGCACTACTACCAGATTGGTACCTATAACAGGGGTAAGTACGTATGCGTAATTTAGAATAATTTTGTGGGAGGAAAGTTTTACTGTTTGTCATTGTTTACATTAGTAGACTTCACCTGATGTTAAGTGGATGGCGTGATCCATAAACATCTACAGTTATCCCCGATTAACACTTAAAATGCAGATGCGTTGTCACCCCTGATTAGTAAGATGTAATACCTCGTTTCCATTAAAAAGAGTATGTGGTTCTCTATCTCACCACATGAAAGATAGAACGTACAGAAACGTTTAGGTGCTATTAGGTGCGGTGTTATGCTGTGAGAGTGTGGTCCTGCCCCGGTAAACCGACACGATCGTATTTCAGACATTATAGAGCTTCAGCTTGGATCTACCACGTAAGAAAACTATAAATTCTAAAGGTACATACACCTTTTTTATACTGATAATTATTGAAAAATTCACTATTTTTAATTATAATACCGGTGAAAACTACTTAACAATGTCGTTTAGTTTGTTTTAAGGTTATTGTGATTTTCATAGGTTTAATTTTTAATTTCTCAGTATTCCCGTTTGATGCGGTGAAACTATTATTACTATTTTAATATATAGACTATATAGAATAAATCTACATGCAGTTTATTAAGTTATGCTACAATTTACGGTGGAACTATTCTAAATACAAAACGAAATTGTCTGATTTATTAAATAAATAAAATTAACCATATTAAATAAAATTATCTTAATATCCAACATATCCATTCCTCCACGATTTCATTTCATAATTTCAGGCCATATAACGTCTATTTTACGTATCATCTTGAGAGTCAATCAATTTTTGTTCGATAAAATGACGTTACCTACAGAATGAAGTAGATAGCGCTATTACAAAGCAATTTAACTCAAAATCAAATATTATTTTGATATAAAACACTAAAATTTAGGCTAAGAAATAAGGGTTGTAACATTTATTTGATGTAAAGTAAATTTATATCTTATGTTTTATGCCGCACTTGTTGTTGAGAATGATCTTGATAAATAAATCACTTGCCGTGAAATGTTTTTATTAATATTTCATTTCATTTGAAGGTTCTACTATTTTAGGTAGTTATTGAGGAGATGCTGCGGTTTCCATCTTCTGTTTTAGTTCCCGCCTACTGCCGCCGCTTACGACACCCACGGGCTGATAATATGAGATAGTAGATTCTCTTACGCTAGCTCTACACGTCTAAGAGATGACGAATTTTCCAAATAAAAAAAATCCATTAGCACCATCGGAAAAAATTCGTTGATTTTAGGCCCGAAGGGGTCTCTATCCCTGAAGTCATACGGATACACGGATCAAATAAAAAACAATATGTGTGACGTTATGGTTGATAAACTGTTTGGAAAATATTGTTATAATTTTGTAACATAAACACATCAACATAATCTAGGGTATTTTATATTTCATCAAATACATATGTAAAAATCTATGAAACATTTTGCTATATAGTAAATGGTGAAATGATAGGTAATTTTAAGGTCTTTAATAAAAAGTAAACATTTCTTAATTTTTTTGTTTTAAATAAAAATGTAAAAAAATATAAATTTTTTAGTCACCGTAGAAAATTAGTATGAGAAGAAAAATTCATTCCTTCTTAAAAAACTATTAATTTTAATTAAAATTTAAAAAGTCTTATAAAATCAATTTTTAATGAAAGTGTTGCTACCTTTTAAATTAATTACACATCGACATCGATTGTTCATACTAAAATTAAAATGTCTTGCCAAATTTTGCGGGAAATCTCTCAAAGCTTTTCGTTGTAACACGTTTTAGGCGTGCTCGATAAGACTTAAGTCCGACAACTGTGCAGCCATCCAAAACTTGAATATCGTGGTCTCAGAGAGCGGCTGTCACCAGCCGCGCTGTATGGGAAGGAGAATTAACGTGCATGAGTAGAAATTTCTTGGCCATTTGGATTCTGTGTGGGACAGTAACAGGCTCTTCTACCTCGTGGTATTTTTGAGCAGTCATGCTGCCTTGGATCCAAACGAGCTGGGTTCGTCAACTTAGACGAATTCCTGCCCACCTCCTGAGGATGCCTTAGACGCTAAATTTCCCTAAATTTCCCTGGATTACCGTCGTCACTCCATGGTTAATTGGTAAAGGCTACCGAGCCCACGAAAGCCGCCGACCACGATAGTCACGTCGCAATGCTGGAACAAGTAGCGGTCTTTGAGCATAAAAACTAACTTCATGCACCCTTCTTCGCATGATTTGGTCACTTACCAGCATCTGGTGATCCTCCTAGAGCTTTTGTAGTGGATGCATCGCTGTGATATTGCGTTGTCTTCTGGCGGTCATTTGGAGTAATCGATCCTGTCTGCGAAGTATCACGATATCTACCTGTGTGGCATTCAGCCATGTCCCCAGTAATGCGATAACTTGACTACAATCAAGGTTGTAGTCAAGTTCAAAAAGTACAATCACGTTTTGGCTGGTGTATAGGGCCTCAAAACGAAACGTTAAAGAGCATCATTTTCACAGCTTCATTTTCAATCAAAAAAACAATCTAATCCCTTTTCATGAATTAATATCAGTAGAACAATACTAGTTTTAGGAATATATGCGTAAATTTAATTTTCCTTGATTTAACCGTTGAGCTATTATGTACTACGTACTAGAGGCGACACTGCATTCAGCTACTATGTTCCACTCAACTGCGGTGCATACACCGCACTTTAATCAGTCACTCGCTAGGCACTTGTAGAGATGACACGTGTTGTGTTGATTTAAAAAAAACTCGTGATAAAAATATGTCGTCGTGAGTACTTAGATATTGCACAAATAATTCAAGAAATGTCAGTAAAAACCAAGGAATTACTTTTCATTGGTTAATAAGATATTTAATCAATAAAAAAGTATTATAAATTAGTAATAAAACAAATTATTCCTGAGACGCCATCTCGTGTCACGTAATATAGATTACGAAATTAATTTCCTTAGATGCGACATTTCTGTGGGTACTTAAGTATAGGACGAATATATTATTATACACATTTTTTTATCTTAAATCTGCTAATTATTCTTATATTTTATTTTTAGGTTTCCACATCAAAGTCAAAGTGGAATAAATTCGTCAATTTTTAACTCTCGCGTGCCCAGTATTTATAAACGACTATTATTCTAATTTAAATAAATATATTTGTAATTTAAATGTTATAAAAAGTTTTGTTAAACATACATTTAATATGTTTTTTGGTATTTGAGATAGATAACTTTTAAAATATTGAGATAAAAATATCATTAAAATGTAGTTGTGATATAATATTATGTAATATTATATTATATAAGAAAATGTAATATACAAAATAAATGACAAAATTTAAAAAATTGTTCACGATATAATTTACCTATTTAACAGTTACTATTATTACCTACTGATCTTTCTACCTATGTTTATTCTATGATTAAAAAAACCAACCACGGGAACACAGAGTAGCGCACATTTTTTGTTTGAAATAGCTGTTCTAGTACGTAAGTACTTCAATGGACTTAACGAATTAGTAACAATTTTGCCGTTGTATTTTGTTTTATTTTTTTTATTTACATTTTAATTTTGAAAAAAGAATAAAAGAGGTTTCAAACTGTATGCAAACTTTTTATGAAAACTAAAAAGTATTTAAACTTTAAAGTCGTAAATAATTTAGGATTAAGGATTCTGTTGATGTTTTATATACTGTTATAGCATTTAGTTATTTTTATTGAAAGAGGTATTAAATATGTACACATTGACCAAATGAAGGTAATAATAGTCCTAAGCGGATATCTCAGCTTCGGTATCACTCGGTATCATTTTTAAATTCGCCAAAACTTCTTTTGACAAAACCCTTATTTAATACGTAGTAAAAACTTTATATAATTGATTTCATCTCATTATAAATTTGTGCAAATAAAGGACCTCTTACATTATTTATTACTCTGCTGTTAATGGCTTACGACCATGTGACTTCAACCGTAAACTGTTTAGTCACGCTTAAAAAATAAAAAACCTTCAAGCCAAGTATTTCAGAAAAATTTATTTCATATGAAAAAGTTGACTGGCCAAGTGCAAGTATTTCCTTATACCAGTAAGGGTTAAAATACAGGAGCTTCACACGTCATTGATTATTTCCGAAATAATGTCGTGAAATCATTAGTGCAAGCATGATATGTTATCATCTAACATCTGCTGCGGCATAATGTAGTTATCCAAGAATGGTGCTCGTCCGTCTGAATGTATGTGTTTCATTGAACATATTTTTCATAAAAATTTTTTTTGCTTTTCTAAAACGTCGTATTGAGTTCCTCCAGTATTGTGGAGAAGCTTTACACACATGAACGTTCTTAGAATTATATAAATGTGTCGAATATAATGACAAATATATTTTGTGAAAAGTATAGAGCTGATATAATAGGTAGAGGACACAAGATATATGTTGTGGCGTCTGAGTGATACCATCCCACTTAATAATGTCCTAAAGAAAGAATTTTGGTCACGGCCGGTTTCAACAGAGACAAGCCAAACCTAGGACAGGATTACAGTTCACGAATGTGTTTGCAAGCCCTTATATAGTCCAATGGTCAATAAAACACGACCGGAAAGAAATCGGAATATTCCAATCGTTCTACAATATACAAATCTCTAGCCATACACGCAAGCGCATATTGACGAGATGTAAAGCCAAAAAGCTTCGTAAGTTTTTATTGTATACAATAAATATCGCACCTGCAATGCTGTAACGGCAAATGCAGTAATCACGCCGCTAGCGCAATATACCGTCTGATATCTCATATCAGATGGTATCTTGCTGTGGCGGCTCCAATCATGCGATAATTTTTGTTATAAAAGTTATGATGTTCAACAACCAACTGCTTAGGCGAGTTACAACCGAGATGGAGGCAATGCATAGTCAAGTATGCGACAAAATGTCTTAATAGTAAACCGAGGTGTTAAATGGTTTAACACCTCGGATTTGCTGACTCCAGGCAGCCAATGAGAACTAACTGATACAAACTGATTACTGGACCGACGGATTCAAACCCGGGCTAACATAATTAACAGTCGTGTTTACCACCACCTGGCTAACGAGGAAGATGCGCTTATAATAAAAAATTATTGGTACTGCACATGGGTTCATTTTATCATCAGCATAAAAGTTTCATTAAGTGTGATTCGGAGTAGAAGTAAGTAGAATAGGAGTACCGTAAGTGACGCCCGCCCAAGTTCTATGATAAATGCTTTCCACTAAGGCAAGGTGGAGAGATTTTTGCGAGGCGAACGGAAAAAGCATTGCCGTCGTTAAGCATTGTCATAAACGCCGATCGCCCAGTCCCGCTGCACTCAGTTTCTACAGAAAATCTCTAATACTCTTACACGTCCAAGATGACAGCTCATGCCTTTAAATGCTCTACTTAATTCGAGTAAACATTAGAAGTGTAGGCTTATGTGGATTAAAAGAAATATTATTGTAATCGGTTGGTAAATAAACTCATGCAGTTTATTTAGACGCTGTTGAAAGTTCTTTTCGAGGGAAAAATGTTAAGAGATTTGAAATGTCGTCGCACCACAATAATAACACTTTCTAAAGAGACAAAAGCACCCAAAATTAATTAGACAAAGTCTTTTGAACGAATATTTGATATTTGGATGACCAGGTTACGAGGAACTTTATAATTAAGGGATTTTCTGCTCCACACCTGTAGCAGCGCTCCTTTAGATATTAGAAGTACGTTGAGTAGAAGTTTAATGAAATTAAAAACGAAAGCGCAAATACGTGTTTTAATCTGGTGCTCTTATTGAACTTGTAAAAATCTCCTTGGCCGAAATTAAAAAATATATATAAAATAAATTTATTGTGTCTTAGTCTCCACTATAGCCGTTGTTTAAAGAATTGTAACCAATTCTCCATATCTTTTTCACAAGCCTCTATAGATAAACTATTAGATATAGGCTTTCAGCAACTAAAAGCAGGCAACTTTGAAACATTTTTCATTCTCATCATGCTGGGCTGATGGTGGGTGTGATCCGATAACTCCCGTCTGGTATTGTTTGCACCACACTTCAGGCTACGGGTTTTGGGTTAGAGGGCAAAAATGGAGCCCTACTATTAGCGACATGATAATGAGAGTTGAGAGTTATCCTTAGTCATCACGATAGCATTGCGAGGATGCTGGTGACAGCGAGTGCTGCCCCAAGGATTTGCTAAAAAGCATTTTGCAGAAAAGCAGAAGTGCGGTGGTCTCGTTCTTCAAAAAAAGGTGATAACGCTATTGTAACGCTTCCCCCTTCTCATAATAATAAATATATAAAATACTAAATGTATTATATTCCCCTTTACATAATAATTATATACATTTGTGACCAAGATTAATAAAATATGTTTTGATCTTCTAAATGATCTTTCAAAGGTTTATTAATATACCGGTTTTAATATTTTGGCGTGATCGTCTTAGTTAGGACCCTTATTTACGTTGTGTTTGTTTAGTAACTTAGTTCTTTTAGGTGTCTTTTGGAAGAATGAATATTCACTAGAGCAATTGAAAGCTGTTGGTAGTGCCTTATAAGCTAAGTGAACCCCGTTCACGAAGACAGGGCTCGAAAAAAGGTTAAGAACATAAAACGTCCCTATTCCACTTGCATCAGGTTTACATTATTAATTATCCCTTCCCGCTCGGAAAAGGCTCAAAATATATTTATACAAAATACCCGATACAAGGGCTTCGCTCTCCTACATTTATTTAAAAAAATGTAGGGGGAGGTACACGGCCCCACACACGCCGTGCACGGTGAGTGCCAACCATTTTGATGCACTCCCCCCGCAGGGAACGCTAATTCGAGAACTGGACCGTAGTCCACAGCAAAATAACTGGCGAACCAGTAAAAGAGGCTTGGCCCTTTGTTAATGCGTAAGCACAAACATCGACCGAAGTCGCGCATGTCAATGCATGTAAACGCCATACAGAATACGAACGAAACCAGCCACAGTGAATGTACGTCACACGGTTTAGGCAAATAGGCACACTGGCCGTAAACCCTCCGTGAGCGCCACCACCTGCCAGACCGCCGCTCCTGCAGACGTGATGTAAGTGTATGGCATCACCACCAATTGCATGATCAGCACGGCTACTAGCCGCAGAGCGTGTCATGAGTCTACTGCTCACCTCAAGGGAATGGGGTCCCACGTTGTGCGGCTTTCGGCCGCAGCCTTGAGAGTCTCCTCAGATCCTCCCGCCAGCTACCACCCGCATGAGGTCGACACATATGCTCCGCCAACCAATACAACGGCAGATATAACCAAAAGGCAGTTATAAGATAAGAGTAATAATTCGCCATCAGAAAGGGTTTGTGTCACTGACGTTGAGTAAATGCATTTTCGATCATGTTTGTCTCACCCACCAACAAGTTGCCTTCAATCATTTAAAGGTGGGAAAGTTACAGAGATATAATATTATGTTGTTATATAATACATCGTGGAGGGCAGACAGTCTGCAGCCCCGCAATGAAGGGACCCGACTTGGGCAAAGCTACTTAGGTGTGAGTCAAACCAAGACGCAGAGAGCGCCATTGAGAATAGCGTCCCACCAAACAACCATCGCAGAGACACAATGCTGCAGAACGCAACAAGCATCAATACGACTATCGTCGGGCTTACACCATTCGAAGGTCCCCCATACATCCCAGCAGACATCACCACCCGTATACCTCCATCGACCAGAACCACAAGAGAGCGTCGAATCAGGCGCAGCACACCCGCAAATCCATCACAAGACGCAATACCGCAAGTAGCAGTAAGCATCAATGCAACTATCATACGGATGGCGCCCCCCTCACAACACACCCAACATGATCCCTATCGACTGTGGTAACAAAGTTTTTATTGTTGTTATATAAAAAATATCACCAACGTATCATAGTAGCACGCTACTAAAACGCCAATGAACAAAACTCCACGTATCATAGCGCTAATGAACTAAGACATGAAGTTGAGTATGCCAGTTACACTTAAAAGTGCTACCAAACACACTCATCATCCCAATCCGAAAGATAGACGACACGTCGCTATGCGCAACGACATCGCCCACAAACGGTATGGGTGTGCGATGTCCACAGGAAAGCCGTATTGCTACAACAAACCCGCTTACCACCGGCACTAAGATGTTAATTGTATACCTCCATCGACCAGAACCACAGGAATGCATCGAATCAGGCGCAGCACACCCGCAGATCTATCACAAGACGCAATACCGCAAGTAGCAGTAAGCATCAATGCAACTATCATGCGGGTGGCGCCCCCTCACAACACACCCACATGACTCCTATCGACTTTGGCAACAAAGTTTTTATTGTTGTTATATAAAAAATATCACCAACGTATCATAGTAGCACGCTACTAAAACGCCAACGAACAAAACTCCACGTATCATAGCGCTAATGCACTAAGACATGAAGTTGAGTATGCCTGTTTCACTTAAAAGTGCTACCAAACACACTCATCATCCCAATCCGAAAGATAGACGACACATCGCTATGCGCAACGACATCGCCCACAAACGGTATGGGTGTGCGATGTCCACAGGAAAGCCGTATTGCTACAACAAACCCGCTTACCACCGGCACTAAGATGTTAATTGTATACCTCCATCGACCAGAACCACAGGAATGCATCGAATCAGGCGCAGCACACCCGCAGATCCATCACAAGACGCAATACAGCAAGTAGCAGTAAGCATCAATGCAACTATCATACGGGTGGCGCCCCCTCACAACACACCCATACGACTCCTATCGATTTTGGCAACAAAGTTTTTATTGTTGTTATATAAAAAATATCACCAACGTATCGTAGTAGCACGCTACTAAGACGCCAATGAACAAAACTCCACGTATCATAGCGTTAACGCACTAAGACATGAAGTTGAGTATGCCTGTTACACTTAAAAGTGCTACCAAACACACTCATCATCCCAATCCGAAAGACAGACGACATATCGCTATGCGCAACGACGTCGCCCACAAACGGTATGGATGTGCGATGTCCACGGGAAAGCCGTATTGCTACAACAAACCCGCTTACCACCAGCACTAAGATGATATATCTAGGACACATCGGTTAGCGAGTCCAAGTTTACCTCGGACCAATTGCTCGTGAAGCAGCACACATTCCTTTTCAAGTCCCTAATAAGGACTAGTCATTTTGCTACAGTACTAGGAGCAATCAGTCACCCGACCACCCCATACAATGCTTATGCATCAAGGAGACCTTCTATAATATTGCTTTTGTATCATAGACCTTTCTTTCATAAGTCATATATATACAGGATTCGAACCCACGACCCTACTATTGTAATGCATATTAATCATAGAGACCTTCTATAGTGTTGCTTTCGAATCATAGACCTTACTTTCATAAGTCATTCATATATAGGATTCGAACCCACGACCCTACTATTGTAATGCATATTAATCATAGAGACCTTCTATAGTATTGCTTTTGAATCATAGACCTTACTTTCATAAGTCATTCATATATAGGATTCGAACCCACGACCCTACTATTGTAATGAATATTAATCATAGAGACCTTCTATAGTATTGCTTTTGGATCATAGACCTTACTTTCATAAGTCATTAATACGAGGGGTGGATTGAAAAGTACTCGTCCTAACCAAGAAAATAAACACATACTAAATCAGTTATATTTTTATTTTTCTACATAATCACCATCAAGTTCAATACACTTTTGCCACCTCCCCTTCCAAGCATTTAGACCGTTGAAAAAAAATGATTCTTCCTTAGAGTCAAAATATGCGTCTACAGCTGCTTTGACCTCGTCGTTTGTCGATAATCTTTGACCTCCCAAGTGCTTTTTTAGGTTAGGGAACAGAAAGAAGTCTAATGGTGGCAGATCAGGTGAATACGGCGGATGCGGTAACAGTTCAAAGCCACAGTTGTGATTTTCAGCCATTGACTGTACTGACGTGTGAACACGGGCGTTATCTTGATGAAACAGGACTTTTCTTCTGAGCATTCCTCGGCGTTTTTTCTTTTATTTCCTCTCGTAAACGACGTAGTAAGGTGCAGTAGTAATCAGAGTTTATAGTCTGACCCCTTTCAAGATAATCAATCATAATCACACCTTTCGAGTCCCAGAATACTGAAGCCATCACCTTATTTGCCGACAAAATCGACTTAGCCTTTTTAGGGGTGGTGAACCAGGTCTTCTCCACTGTTTTGATTGTTGTTTTGTTTCCCGTGTACAGTAATGAACCAGTGTTTCGTCCATAGTAACAAAACGATTCAAAAAATCATCTGCATCGGCTTCAAATAACTCCAAACAGTCGCGTGAAATAGTCAATCGCGTCCTTTTTTGTTCAACTGAAAGCAGTCGCGGAACCCACCTCGCAGACACCTTGTGGAAACCCAACTCGTTGACAATGATGTTTTGAGTTCGTTCATAAGAGATGCCTATAATCTCGGCTATCTCTCTAATTTTTAATCTGCGGTCTCCCATTATTAAATCAAGTACTTTTTTTAATATTTTCGTCAGTAGTTGACGTCGAAGGCCTTCCAGAGCGGGGTTCATCTTTCACACTTTCTCTACCACGCTTAAATTCTTCTATCCATTTTTTTGACGGATGAATATGACAGAGCACAATCGCCTAATGTACTGACCATGTCATCATGGATGGCTTTTTATGATAGCCCCTTCTTATGGAGGTACTTAATGACGGCACGCTGCTCGATTTGCTCCATTCGCGGAAATTATGTCCGATTACTTTTAATAAATTTATAAAATCACAACTAATTATCGCACACGTTTCGAACTTCACACAATGAACTAGTCTGAACTGAACTAAATAATGTGGTTAGATTTGATTTTTAGAATTGAATGGATCTGTGTTAGGCCGAGTACTTTTCAATCCACCCTCGTATATAGGGTTCGAACCCACGACCCTACTATTGTAATGCAAATTCATCATGGAGACCTTCTTTAGTATTGCTTTTGTATCATTGAGTTTAATATCATAAGTCCCTAATATAGGACTAGTCATTGTGCTACAGTACTTCAGGCAGTCGGGCTCCCGACCACCTCATATATATGTACAACTGCAGGTATGTACCTCCGACAGCTTCCTCCATACAAGACATCTATACGTGAACACCTTCCATAACTTAGGAAAATTTTCTTTTATACACGAACACCTCCCATGACTTAAACAATTTTTAACAAATTTTCTAATTATCTTATAAACTATAGGTTATAAACGTTATTTAACTTAATTTTATAATATTATATATAGGTTATAAACGTTATTTAACTTAATTTTATAATATTTTTTGACTTGTATTTCTATTATTTATCTTATTTTAAATATTTTTTCAAGTTTTTAAATAAATTTATTTATTACGAAAAACAATAATTTTGCCTTTAATTTACTATGTTATTGGGATAATGTCTGAAATATATTAACTTTATGTTTATTAATTTAACTTAATTGCTTAATATATATCTTTTAAGACTATTTTTGACGCCCCTTTATATTGACTTTAATTATTAATAATAATTTGGGCCGTCACACTATCTTGAAGAACTACAGGTCCATTTCATTGTGAGCCGCGTGTACATACTGTTTTCGAGTCATTACGAAACGTCACGCATGCAGACTCGAATACTTTCAGTTTCCCGAAGAAGCCGATTTTCGAAAAGGCTTCAGTACCGTAGACCACATGCATAACCTGCTACAGATAATACAGAAGAACGAAGAGTACAATCTGCCACTTTGCCTTGCGTATATGGACTATGAGAAAGCCTTTGATTTCGTCGAAATTTGGGCGGTGCTACAGTCTCTATAGTGGTGACAAGTTGATTGTCGGTACATCTAAGTGCTTAAATATTTGTAGGAATCCTACTCAACTGCAGAGAGGTGTAAGATGGGGTGACGTTATATCCCAGAAACTCTTCACCGCTGGATTGGAAGACGTTTTCAAGCTACTGAACTGGAAAGGATACGGTATTAACATCACTCACCTTAGAATTGCCGACGACATAGTCCTTATGACAGAATCGCTAGAGCACCCAAATACTATGCTCAATGATCTCAATAGTGTCTCCCAACGGATAGGTCTTAAGATAAACATGAACAAAACAAAGATCATGTTTGTCAATGTCACACCAACCGGGTTGGCATGGCAGGAGACAATATATCCACGGGGAGAGGATAAATTTTTTATCCCTTGATCAGTTTTATCCACCCCACGAGCATGGGCAGGAGAAAAAAAATATATACCCCGATTATATCCACTGACAAGAGATAAAATTATCTTATCCCTATAGTTTAACCCCGTTTGACATAATGAGTAGACATATATAGAAAGAGAAAAAAATATCCTTTTTTGGCATTTCAAAGGGTCTATTTTATCCTCGTTAATAAACTTGAGTTTAAGTTTATCTTCAAACGAGCCAGATATTCTTGGGGCTATTGACTACACCCATGTTCATATATTTCGCCTCCCATTCTAGACTGGGGTTTAGTACAATAAAAGAGCGGTCTACAATAATTGTTCAACTGGTAATAGCAAACAAGATAGAGTTTTTAAAAAACTTAATAATCAAGTTTTTTCTAAGTAAAGAATAGTAGTATTGTATTCATCTAATATTCCTCTTTCCTCCAGAAATAACCGTAATGCTTATGTGCCACAATAGTCTTACAGGGGGTACAATGAGACTATTTTCGTCCCGTTTAAAGAAAAAAAAACTGTTCAGATCGTCTCAATAGTATATAATAATAATCAATGCCATGATTTAATTACATTAGGTTGTGGATGTTGAGTGCCGCATTATTGACGTAAATGAATCAGAAAAGAAATATCTGTATGATATTAGAATCGGTCTATACTATATTTAAGGTATAACGTTTTAAAATGTTTTAAAAGGTGCAGGTAGCTCAGGACCGTACTTTGTGGCATTCCTTGGGGGAGGCTTATCAGCAGTGGACCTGTGAAGGGCTATATAATAATAATAATAAAACGATTATTTCAGATTAAAAAATCCATACAAATTTGTTATTAATTTCTTAAAAGCTATGTTAGTAAATTAAATTAAATCAAATTAAATAACTTACAATTTAAAAATATTACGCCCCAGACATGTCTAAGCCCACTTATATCCGAGAGCAGTTTTGGGAAATGGTAAGGATGGTGTTAATGGAGTGTGTGGAAAAGAATCTTTTTGTGACGAACACTTGCTTTCGCCACAAGAGGATTCACATGTATACTTGGGAAAGAGGTGACGATAGAAGCATGATAGATTTAATAATTGTGGATGAAAGATTGAGGGGCGCAGTTGTAGATACAAGGGTTTACCGGGGTTCTAACGTAGGAACGGATCATTATTTGGTTCTATGCCGAATTAATGGTCTATTCAGGCGTTGGCGCCATCGGTCATCTGTGTCTACCACTGCGTTACAGCGTATTAGAACAGAAAGGTTACAAGATGAAGGTGAGAAAAAGAAGTTCAAATGTAGACTGAAAGAAAATATAAGTGGTTTGGATGAATTATGTATGAAGGAGTTAGACTTGGAGAATGTATGGCAAAATGTAAAGAAAGGTTTAGTGGATGCAGCTACCGAAGTATGTGGTGTTAGTAAGAGAAAGAATGAAAGGAAAAATAATACGTTATGGTGGGATGATGAGGTACGTATGGAAGTTGAAGCAAAGAAGAGAGCATGGCTAGATTTACTAGCAACAAAGGCTGGTAATTCTAGCGGTACGAATGATGATATTGAAAGAAAAAAGGCAGTCTTTAGACATCTTAATAAGAGAGTAAAAGAAGTAGTTGAAAGAAAAAAGCAAGAAAGAACGGATAAGAATGATAGAAGAATATCGGATAATTTCCAGGCAAATATTAAAATGTTCTGGAAACTTGTAAGAACTGCCAGGGGACATTCAAAACAGCCTATGATGAATGCTATAAGAGACGAGAATGGCTATATTCTGAATGATGAAGTTTTGAGTTTAAAGAGATGGAAGGAATATTTTGAAAGCGTGTTTATGAGTGAGGAGACAACGTGTGTACTAAGTGAAGTAGAAATTCCGAAGGAAGAGGAAAGAGGTAGCGAGATTAGTGTAGGTGAAATAATGAAAGCAATGAAAAGCATGAAAGCAGGTAAGGCTGCCGGATATGATAGAGTTTCACTCGAAATGCTAAGGGCTGGAGAGGAAGTGGTGGCAGGCCTGCTGCACACCTTGTTTAATTTATGCTGGGAACTGAAGCGGGTACCGGTAGACTGGTGCAAAGCCGTGATAGTCCCAGTATATAAGGGAAAAGGGTCGCAGCAGGACTGTAAAAACTACCGTGGCATCAGCCTTCTTAGCATTGTGGGAAAACTGTATGCTAAGGTACTGATTGAAAGGGTCATGAAAGAAACTGATGGAAAAATTTGGGATGTGCAAGCAGGATTTAGAAAGGGAATGGGATGTACAGATCAAGTCTTTTCCATGCGCATGATCGCGGAGAAGTTTTTGGCCAAAAACCAAAAGGTTTTTTGTGCGTTCATGGACTTGGAAAAGGCCTATGACAGAGTGAATAGGGATGTGCTATGGCAAACACTGAACTCATTTGGGTTGAGCGCTGGCTTGATACGGGCATTGGAGTCCCTTTATAGGGACTCTAGTGCTTGTGTTAGGATCAACGGGGTCTACTCGGACTGGTTTGACATCCATAAAGGTGTCAGACAGGGCTGTGTAGCTTCCCCCGTGGCTGTTCAACCTATTTATGGACAGTTGTTTGCAAAATTTGAAAGTTGAAGAATGCGGATTAAGAATGGGTGAGTTAACCGTCAAATGCCTTTTGTACGCCGATGATCAAGTTATACTTGCGTCGTCGGCAGCCGAGTTGCAAATGATGGTTACATTAATGAACAGATCATTAAAAGAAAGGGGTATGAAAGTGAACGCAAGTAAGACGAAGGTTATGGTTTTTGAAAGAGAAGAAAGTAAAACGATTTGTGAAATAAGAATAGAAGGGGAGTTGATCGAGCAAGTAGACGAGTTTGTATATTTGGGCTGCGTATTTAGCAGGGATGGGAGATATGATAAGGATATAGAACGACGAGTGAATGCGGGAAATAGAGTAAATGGGGCCCTGCACTCTATTGTGAAGAGTCAAAATGTGTCGAAAAAGGCACGTATGGCAATTCACAATGCTGTGTTGGTCCCTACTTTAACATATGGTAGTGAAAGTTGGGTGTGGCAGAAGAAGCACGAGAGTAGAATGAACGCAGTAGAAATGCGGTCGTTAAGGAGTATGTTAGGGCTGAATCTTAATGACAGGGTAAGAAATTGTGTAATAAGAGAAGAGTGTGGTTTGCAAGATGATGTTGTGACCAGGATTAAGAAAGGAATGCTTCGGTGGTTTGGTCATGTGGAAAGAATGAATGAGGAAAGAGTGACAAAGAAAATTTATGTTGCAGAAGTGAATGGCAGAGTCGGAAAGGGACGTCCTAGGCGAAAATTTATCGACCAAATTGGCGATTTATTGAAAACGGGCCAAATTAGGAGTACCCTTAACCGACGAGCATGTATGCGGAGGTGTATGGATGTGAAGGAGGCGAGAGAGGTGTGTCAGGATCGTGCCAAATGGAAGTCTGTAGTCTCTGCCTACCCCTCTGGGTGACAGGCGTGAGTGTTTATGTATGTATGTTAAAAATATTAATTAAGATACTTAAGTGGGCCACCCATATGCATTTAAGTCCAGTGCCCTTGAATGGGACATCAAGCCTATTTTTAACTACCTTCAGGACGCCGTTTAAGCTCCCCCGCAATCTGCGCCAGCGGACGATATTCGCTTCCGTATGATTCCATGAAAATCATCAACACCCGCTTCAGCAAACATGCCAGACGCACTGCAGAACACGGGAAGGCCCATCAGCATCCTTTTTTTTTTCTTTTTTTTTGCGGATGGAAAATCATCTAACGACCCCTTTCGCTCTGGGTGGAGCGTAAGGGAGTGTCAGAACTTTTACTGACTAAAAACCATCCGTGTTCCTTCAGTGCCCTTACGTTCCGGAGCCGCGGTATCTCTTTCGAATAGCCCGCAGCCCCGGCAGGCGTCGGCCCTTGCGGGCCCCATCACGCTGCTGACAGCTCTTTGAGGCGCGCGTGGAACAAAACGCGCCGTCGACACGGCCTGTCGTCGTTAGACGGACGGACGACGAGCTACCCATTGCTCGCCGTCCACAGGCCCGCGCCTACGGTGGCCGGGGGCCACGACGTAGCCCCCGACGCCCGGGGCGTCTCCCGCGGCGGCCGGGGAGGAAAGCTGCTGCTCTTTCCTTCTCCCGCTCCACCACCTCCTTCGCTAGCATCACTGCTTCGCAGAAGGTGGTGACGGCATCCCATTCCGTCTCGCTCCGGACCATGGCTTCGACCAGGGCCGGACGCGAGAGGTCGCCGCCGCCTATCGCCGCTACGAGAACATGGCGGTGCTCCGCGCAAGCAGGGCACACCTCCACGGTGTGTTCCACCGTGTCCTCCGGTCCATCCTCGCAGTGGGAGCACCCGGGCGTTTCCCTCCCGCCCGATTCGGTGCAGGAACCTCCCGAACACACCGTGTCCGGTGAGGACCTGAGTCAGGCGGAAGGTGAGGATGCCGTGGCGTCTCTCAAGCCACTCCTCAAAGAGGGGTCTTATCGCCGCTATAGTGGCGTGCCCAGCACGGGGTTGCGACAGTCGCTCTCTCCATGTCGCCATGAGATCGTGCCGGAAGTCTGTCCGCTGCGCGACAACTTGCCGCGGCAGCGGGGTTTCCCCCGGCATAGTGCCTCCGCGCGCCATTCGTGCAGGCGTGCGAGGACTACCGCCTCCAGATCCCATGGCGGCAATCCGGCAAGGAGGCTCGCCGCCTCGCGGGAGATCGTGCGGTAGCCGCGAACCATTTTCACGGCGACCACCCTTTGGGGCGCGTTCAGGTGGTGGACGGCAAGCCGCGCCAAACCACGCGCCCACACCGGGACCCCGTAAAGGGCCATGGATCGCACGATCCCCACGTAGAGGCAGGAGGCGTTTGGCCCCCCCAGGTTCGGCAGGAGTCGCCTGAAGGCAGCCCCGGTCCGTTGCAGTTTGGGAGTCAAACGTCGGAAGTGCTCAACGACGTTCCATCGGCCGTCGAGGACGAGTCCTAGGTACTTCAGTGTCGACTCGACGCCGATGGATACCCCTCCTACCATTACTGAGGATCCCGGTGGTGGCCTGTTCCGAGGACCATGGAAGTGCATGGCCTCAGACTTGTGTAGAGCCACCTCGAGACCCAGTTGCCGAATCCTCTCAACGACTATCGCAACCCCGCGTGTCATAGTTTCCGCCGCCGCCTCGTACGACCCCCCTTGTGCCAGTACCAGTGTGTCGTCAGCGTAGCAAATTACGCTGACGCCGGTAGGGAGGTCGGCGCGCAGCACCCAGTCATAACCGATGTTCCACAGAGGTGGCCCCAGAACCGAACCCTATGGGACACCGCACGACATCTCTCGCCGGTTCCATTCACCGTTGCGACCGGGGTAGATGACGGTCCTGTCCGTCTGATAGTCCCCGACTATACGACGGAGATAGGTCGGCACCCAGTGATACCGGAGTGCCTCCCTAATGCAGCTCCAGGGCATGGAGTTGAAGGCGTTGGCGATGTTGAGAGACACCGCCAAGACAACCCCCCTCTGGCCACTGCATCCCCCGTCGTGAGGGCTCTCACGCGCATGATGGCGTCCACCGTAGAGCGCCTCTTGCGGAAACCAAACTGGTGTTCCGCAAGATCCGGCCCCGTCCCCGCAAGGTGCTCGGCGAGGCGGTTTGCAATGACTCTTTCAAAGAGCTTGCCCACCTCGTCGAGCAGCACCACGGGCCGGTATGCGGACGGAGAGGCAGGGCGCCCCGGCTTCCGAATGAGGACCAGCTTCCCCGTCTTCCAACGAAGCGGGAATTGGCCCTCTTTCCAAGCATACGCTTAGGGGCCCCTCCAGTCGGGGCCCGAGAGCCTCCGAGGCCAGGACCCAGGCTTTTCCAGGCAAGCC
Organism: Parnassius apollo; assembly: GCA_907164705.1. Classification (NCBI taxonomy): domain Eukaryota; kingdom Metazoa; phylum Arthropoda; class Insecta; order Lepidoptera; family Papilionidae; genus Parnassius; species Parnassius apollo. The sequence goes on along the minus strand of CAJQZP010001501.1, from coordinate 2,411,520 downwards.
ATCGGGTCCTGGGGCGGTATTCCTGGCCTTGAGCCTACGTACCGCCACTCTCAGGTCTACCCCGGTCCCTTCCGGGATGTCGTCGTCGTCGTCCTGGTGGTCCGCTTCCGGCACCGCAGGTGGCAAGCCATAGGCGGGGGCGGATGTTCCCCTCGCGCAGGGAACAGAGCGCTCACCACGTCCTCCACGAGCTGGGGCCTGAGACTCTGCGTCAGCGGGGGGCCCAGGTGCGGAGTTTATCCCGCACCATCTTGTAAGGGCGCCCCCACGGATCTCTGTCGAGAGTCTCCAGCATCTCCTCACGGGCCCGATCCCGGGCCTGCAGGACAGCCTCCCGGAGGGCGGTCTTCGCCGCTCTATATCCCTCGTACAGCTCCGCCTCAATGGCTGCCGTGTTCGGTGGACGAATGCGGAGACTGCGATGCCTGGCGTACAGGTGCCGCGCGGCGACACACGCCTCGCGCAGAGACGTCAGCTCGCGCGACCACCAATACACCTGACGCCGGGCGCTTCCTGGCCGGACGCGGGGCATTGCCACGTCACATATCTCGGACATGGCCTCCTGGAACCACCCTGCCTCATCATTGACGTCAGCAGGCCTGTCCGGGGATGACACCCAGGCCTGCACGATCGAGGCTTCCAGGAGGAGCTCCCGGTCCAGCTGCTTCAGTGCCCAACGCGGACCACTCGGGGCCTGTTGGACTGGCGCGCTCGAGGGCTGGTTGGAGACGTCAAACCGGATGTACCGGTGGTCGGAGTAGGTCTCCACCCCCTCCATGACACGCCAGTCAATGGCACGTGGCGACAGAGCGGGGCTAGCGAACGAGATGTCCACCACCGACTCGCCCCGCATCCGCACACACGTGGGGACAGAACCCCGATTTAGGACGACCAGGCCTGTCTCCAGAGCCCAGTCTTCCACCATCCTACCCCGCACATCTGTGCGACGAGAACCCCAAGCCAAGTTCTTGGCATTGAAGTCTCCGAGGACAAGTACGGGGAGGGGGATAACTTCCGACGACGACTGCTCTCAGCTCTGCAAGAGAGTTGTGGAGCTCGGCGAGGGATCGGTTCGGGGAAGGCCCATCAGCATCCTGAAGGCATTATTATATTGGACGCGAAGTGCATTATAGGCCCTTTGCGTATAGCTATACTACAGGCTGCAGGTGTAAAAGGTTTGGCAGTAAGCCTTGAAAAGAGTAATTTTGACTTCTCTAGCACACCTAGCAAACATGCGGGGAACGGGCAACCATATTGCATCGAACCGCCAATGCCCTCCGCTCCCTCTCTATATCACAGTTGTCTGTGAGATTCTCTGTAATAATGTGTCCTAAATATTTTAACTGTGACACCCTACTTAATGGCACCCCAAGGAGCTTGACTGGAGGCACAACCTGGGGTTTTTAGCACCAACTTGAAATACCATTAACTCACTCTTTTTGGTGTTATAGAGGAAACAGTTTTTAGCAGCGTATACTTCACAGACAGCCAACAGCTTACGCAATGCGCTCACCGATGGACTCCATGTCATCAGCACAGCTAATACTATTAACCATTTGTCCGTCAATGGAACAGCCTATCCTGGTGCTACTGAGTGAACCACTGAGCCCGTCAACGTAGAGGCTGAATAGCAAAGGCGAGGATAACCCCCTCTGCCTCACCCCGCATTCCAAAATGTATTCGTTAGATAGCGCACCAGACCATTTGACCTGGTTAACTTGATGGCCATACCAATATTTCAACGTGGTGATTAATTCATTTGGAACAACTATGTCGCGTAATTTTGACCAAAGCAGATCATAGTCAACCTGGTCAAATGCCTTTGAGAGATCCAGAAAAGCAGCATACACTGGCGTTTGTCTCTGTGTGTAGTATTTGACGGTATGCTTCAGCGACAGTATAGCACTCTCTGTTGATAGGCCAGGTCGAAAGCTAAACTGCGCATCATTTTATTGTATTGTACTTCTGCTTCTTTCCGTAATACTGCCTCTAATTTAAAATGGTCCTTAAATAGATTAGCTATCTGTTTTGGGTCACATAATCCACCCACACTTACAGAAACAGCCGGCTAAGGACCTAGCTTTTTTGTGTGTTTCCAGAACTTTCCGAAATATTTTGCTTTGTGTTGGGAAGCCAAAATGTCTAATTTTATTTGTTCCTGATTTTTTTGACAAGATTTTAATTTTGATTTAAAAAATTTACGTGACTCACACATATACTGATATAGACGACCGGTTCTTGGCCGACCATGCCAGACCCAATTAAGAAAAGCCTGCCTAGCTGTCTCATGCGCACCCTTCACAAACTTGTTCCAGCCAGCAACATAACGCTTCTTCTTTTTAATATTCGGTGCATCACAACTAAACTCAGCAGCCTCCCCTAAGCACGTTTAAAATTTTATTGTAAAGATTATTAATGACCATTCTGTGCTCAATATTAGAATTTTATCACAACATGCGCTTAACTCCTCGGGAAAGTCAATATCACGTAATAATTCTGCACACTTCCTACGGTATGACTTTACCTGATACTGATCTCTCTCCCCCCAAATAACCTTATTTGTACCTTGGCTTTCTAAAAGAGTAGGTATAGTTGGCCTAATCGTACCTAGATTAATTTGTAGGACCAGTGGATGATGGTCTGATCGGTAGACGTCATAGTAAATGTCAACACTATCTACAGACTACCAAACCGCATCGGTTACCAGGCAATGATCCAGCCAGCTCGTAGTGCCGTATGCATCACTAACGAAAGTATACGTGCCTGAATCCACCCCCAGTTTACAAATATCCGCGCAATACCACTTCTGATCCATACAAAACTTTTGCATCTCTTTACCAAATAACTTCATAGGATCTGCATTAAAATCACCTAGTATAAATATAGACTCTAAATTACAACTTTCTACTATCGCTGCCATTTCGCTCATATATTCACAAAACTCAGCTAAATTATCGTAACTATTAGTGGGCATATATATACCACATAACTAAAATTGATCTATCCGCCAAATCTATTCTTACAGCCACGATTCGATTATTACTACAATGCACCACAGACACGGTATTAAAGATAGACTTTCTCCATAGGAGAGCAACCCCCCCCATCTCGTATGGACGGCCTCGTACTAGGTTAGTTGCGTCCATAGAAGACTTTCCATAATAACCAAAGTCTTCGTCAATATCACCCAGCATTGGTATTTCCGTAGGGAATAGCCATGTCTCCTGCAATGCTATAATATCTGCAGTTTTACAGAGAGTTCGAATACATTCAATAGATCTATCCACATTTTTACAATTAAAACTAATAAATTTAGAAACCAGGTTGGTATTATTATTATTATACGATTTTAAATTATTCATATTATAATATTTAATTGTTAATTTAGCTCCTCGGTTTTTTATTAAAACTTACAAACTTGCGAAAAGCTACACCTGTTGGCCACAGGTTCTCATTCATAAATATAGACAATTTATTACCTTAGGGATTAGAAATTAATAAGCTACATAATCTTTTTTCAATTTCATATCTATCTTTTGTAACAATACATCAACCCCTGTTTTGCTCTTACTACTACTTACTACTTACTAACGAGTGATATCATTAGCAGAAGATTCCACATCTAATGTAGAACGTACGTACGTAATTTACCTCTGCTGTCTTAAACTTACATTCAGGACTCAACTCAGCTTTCCCTTTCATACCAATAAATCTATTCCGAAGACGTTTGCGTTGAACTAAAATCCATTATCAATCCTCCTTAGATTTCTCTGGTTTCCAATTTCCGTGTCGTACTACATCTGCTATTAGTTTACGCTCGCCTTTCGCAGTAACGGCCGCCGCTGCGATGACTAATTTACTATCACTCATCGAAACCGCGGTGCCGGAGTGATGCACAGGCGTGGCTGTAGCCGCGTCGTTGGTCTCCGATCCCGTCGAAACTGCAGTAGGGGCCACCACGCGCTTTGATCCTTCACTTGTCGAGTCCGTCTTGCCGTGCGTCAAGGACGTTTGCACGAACGAAACAACTGAGTCATTGGCAATATCAACAGGTGTGTTTACCGCCGCAGTTTTTTCATTAATTTCATTATTTTGTGCGATGTTACCCTGATTTATAGATCGGTACTCTTCAGTAGATATGTGCGGTAGTCCTATGGGGCCGCTCTCGTAATCAAAACTTTCCATAAAAGCACCTCTCCTGTAGTTTACATTTATATTATGATGATTCTGTGTATTAAACATATATTTTGTGGCGTATGTCTCTTTTATGTAATGATGATGATGATGTGTTTGTATATATTCGAATAACGTAACAGCCTATTAAATTTCACTGCTGATAGATTTGCCATAGTATTAAACGCTTGGCAAGCGAGTTGGCTACTTTAGTTTTTATTTTTAGTCGTCATTAGGGCGAGACGCTGCCCATCTTTTGATTTATTTCCTCTGTTGTCTATTACGACACCCCACGGAATATGGGGTAGTAGATATTCTTACACCGTCACTTTTTATTGTTAGTAAAATATATATTAGGTACCTAATTATCATTTTTTATTTTGTTTTTTATTCTATATTGCTACACCGACACGAAATTCTCACCACTCCTTGCGTTGATTGGTAGAAATTGCCTCAAGGCATCTTTGTATTCCAGTCAGCTCTTTGTATTCCTTTTTATTTATTAAATGCACTAAATAATTAATAAATAAGGCAGGAGGAATTACAAACCATACTAAGAATACTCAACGACTGCTTCAAGTAGTTCCCTGTAATTATGGTGATTTAAGCATTACTGATAGACCATTTATTTGCCGTACTGAGCATGGCCGAAAAGACATCTACATTATTTACTTTTGGTTCCTGTCATCTTAGAAAGTCAAAAAAGTATACAACGTATTAGGTCCGGTTGCAGGTGTAACTGTAACATTATAAAATAATTCTATCCTTATTGAAAACTGTTTGCTCGGTGGTAAACCAAAACATTGTGATACATTGTGATACTTGTGTGATAAATTAAGGAAAATTGATTGCTTATAAAACACTGTTCAATATCGCTTAAAATAACGCTTAAAATATCATCAGTAATGCTTAAAATACGTGTAAACTTAGCGGCCTTTTTAGATTAATATATCCATATTTAATACAGGAACATACGTTAAGTTATCAAACATTTAAAGTTAAACAAAACACATATCGAAAGCGGAGCAGAATTTTTAAAATAAAACGAACATATTCACAAGAATTTTTATATTAAATATATAAGTATCCATTAGTATATCAAAGACCTAAATATCGAAGTCTTCAATATATTCTGTAGACAAAAATGTCTATATTATTTACGTGGTTGATATTCGATCATTCAATTTCAGATAAAGAACTAAGTTCTTTTTTTTTATAGTAATAATTAATGATTGAGAAAACACTGGCTTACCGAATAACATTACATGACTGAAGACATCTTGACTAAGAAAAATGCTTTCAAGACTTATTTGGGGTAAGACTTGTTGTTATATTAGGACATATTTGAAATTTGTTTTTCCTGTACCTTTACCAAAACTCGTGAGATTGTCCATTGATTCTCATACCATTTATGAGATATATTTACCTTAAATATTCATTTACGTTGTGGAAATAATTGAAGAAAACTGTTATCAAATGATGATCCGACGGCGTTGATACGCATAAGATATACAAATAAGAAGTTGATCAATTGTGGCTATTGTCAGATGAAGTAAATGAGATGGAAGAATTACTGTAAGCAATGATATCTATCTAAAGAAAGGCTTCCAAATAATCACCTCCGTCTTTTCACGGCTGAGAGACAAGACAGAACGATTGATAATAATTGAACAGGATATGGCAATAAAACTTTCGTCTCAATTAGGCTTGCCATTGCCTTAATGAAGTCTATTAATCTTCCGCTCACCAGATGTCGCTAGTTGACACTGAGATAAAGTTTTTTGTTACATAATCTCATTTATTTGAGAAGTTAGTTTTAAATAAAATTTTATCAGTTTCTAGAATATTAAATTATGCTCTTTAATTTCTTGCACAGTTTAGAAATCTTTTCTATTCTTATGAGTATCCGTGTGAATTAATACAAAAACCATTTATCGTAAAATTTAACTTGCTCGCTGTGAAATCTGTCAAATATCACACCTAATTATAAGTGGCGGCATCCTGATGCCGATCATTGCCGATATGTAACAAAAATTGGCGTGTCTCGTATAGAGTAAAGTAAATCCTCTTTACAACGTAAGAGGCCATTGTTATACAAAGTAGTTGACTTTAACGGACAAATAAAATAACTTGTTTTTTTTAACTTCCCGCTAAGAAAATTGAAAATTTTCGAAAATCGGAAAGCTATTGTTTTTACCCCGTTTTTCGAAAATTGAGTTTTCATCAAATCTTGACGTTTTGAGGTAACAGGAAGCCACACTAAACTTTTTAAGCAGCCAATTACCATCTAGCTCTAGCTTACTATGAGTTCATTGAAACCGTTAGTCCTGTGCTTGATCTCTCTCCGATCGCTACAGATTGTTATTCCAAAAGACTATAAGCGTGAGAGAAAAGAGTGTGCACCTGTGTTTTCACACACAATTGTGTATCTTCCCGTACTGCCCAGATGGTTAGTCTCCATGAAGACTGGCTGCAGTGACCGAATTTTTTTTCTGGAGGACATGATTTATTACGTTACTACTACAAAACTTGACATTGTTTTTGATTTTTTGTTAGGGTAAAAGCTTCACCGATACAGCGCTAACGTGTGTTCCTTTTTTAGCTAACAGTGTAAACGGATTGTAAAGAAATATTATTTGTTTGACGTGTATTTTATAGATATAATTCTACACAAAACATTGTTAATGCCACACTGAGATTTTTTATATCATGGAGCCAGTTTATGTAATTAAGTTGCACAAGGAAAATTAAGACCCGGGACAATTATTTTAGGCCTTATAAATGCTTGTTTCGTGTGGGATTCAAAACCACGGTCCTCACCGCCACACTTTAATAATAAGCCACTGTACCACGGAGTCGTCGTTTTTGTTAAAATGATTGTATGATACACAAACTAAGAAACTTAACATGTACTTTAGACTACAGTTTAGTGTTATTTTTTACAATTCTCTAAGTCTCCAGGTAACTGTATGTTAATATACACAGGGATGCAACGATCCGAGAGCAGTAGATTAGTACCAAGTACTAGAACCAAGTGTGGCAGCATCGTTTCCGGGACACCTGAGATTTTGAGTGAGATTGAGAGGTTCTATGGGCAGTTGTACACTTCATCGTTGGAGCCACACGCAAGTGTGAATAACGATCTAAGAGCAAGTCTTATCCGACACTATTCTCTCCTCTCCTCACTCTTCAGCACGTTAAAAACGGCAGGGCCCCAGGCGAGGATGGAATTACAGCGGAGCTTCTGAAAGCGGGTGAAACACCGGTATTTGAAGTCTTTCAGAAGCTCTTCAATTCCGTCCTTCATGGTGGCACTACTCCAGAGGCGTGGAGCAGAAGTGCGGTGGTCTTGTTCTTTAAGAAAGGCGACAACGCTCTCTTAAAGAACTACAGACCGATTTCCCTTCTGAGCCGCGTCTACGTGCTGTTTTCGAGAGTCGTTACGAATCGTCTCGCACGCAGACTCGACGACTTCCAGCCTCCCGAACAAGCCGGTTTCCGAAAAGGCTTCAGTGCCATAGACCACATATATACCCTGCGGCAGTTTGTACAGAAGACTGAAGAGTACAATCTGCCACTTTTCCTGGCGTATGTGGACTGTGAGAAAGCCTTTGATTCCGTCGAAATTTGGGCGGCGCTACAGTCCCTTCAGCGGTGCCAAGTTGACTGTCGGTATATCGAAGTGCTGAAGTGTTTATACATTAGGGCTACGATGGCTATCCGAGTACAGAACCAGAGCTCGAAACCTATCCAACTACAGAGAGGTGTAAGATTGTTTGTGGTTAAGGATACGGTATTAACATCAATGGCGAGTACATCACTCACCTTCGATTTGCCAACGATATAGTCCCTATGGCAGAATCGCTAGAGGACCTTAGCGCTATGCTCAATGACCTTAATGGTGTCTCCCAACAGATAGGTCTTAAGATGAACATGGACAAAACAAAGATCATGTTTAATGTCCATGTCACACCTATGCCGGTAGTTGTTGGGAGCACTATGCTCGAAGTTGTTGACGAGTACGTTTACCTAGGACAAATACTCCGACTAGGTAAGTCCAACTTCGACCGAGAGGTCAATCGACGGATTCAACTCGGCTGGGCAGCGTTCGGGAAATTACGACACATCTTCTCGTCAGGTATACCTCAATCTCTAAAAACTAGATTGTACAACCAGTGCGTGTTGCTAGTGATGACTTACGGATCTGAGACGTGGTCCTTCACTGCTGGCCGTATGAGGACGCTCAAGGTCGCTCAGCGAGCTATGGAGAGGGCTATGCTCGGAGTTTCTCTGCGTGATAGACTCAGAAATGAGGATATCCGCAGTATAACCAGAGTGACCGACATAGCCCAACGGATTAGTAAGCTGAAGTGGCAATGGGCCGGCCATATAGCTCGAAGAACCGATACGGGGGAAGAAAGGTTCTTGAGTGGCAGCCTCGTACCGGTAGGCGTAGTGTAGGGCGACCCCCCACTAGATGGAGTGACGACCTGGTAAGATATGCAGGAAGTCGATGGATGCAGGTGGCTCAGGACCGTGCTTTGTGGCATTACTTGGGGGAGGCCTATGTTCAGCAGTGGACTTGTGAAGGGCTGTAATGATGATGACTAGTACCAAGGACCTCAGCAATATTACTAGTTAGGAAGCCTAATTAATTTACTGACTCCATCATCAAACCACCAGACGCTAGGCCGTTCTCCGCCTCTCTGTTGATTAGATACTTTGCTTTCTTGTGGGTCTATAATAGTGTTTTTTGGGCAACTAGTTTATTATCGGAAAACCACTATAAATAGTTTTTGCTATTTTCTCAAAAACTAAATGTATGCATTATGAGAAAAGGTACGTTTACGTAAAAATTAAAAATCTTTTAGTTTCACGTTAACATATCTTATAACCTATTCTTTTAAACCTAATTAATACACATAGATTTTTTAAAATTGTGTTAAATTAAAACAATGTTTAAAATCAATTTTACATATAATCTTTAAGAGATAGGAGAAAAGTGTGAGATCTTTTTAATGAAACACAGGCTAAGAAGAAAATTATTGTCTGGGATAATCATTAAAAACCTTTATTTATTCACTTTTAGATTTCACAAAAAAGACACTTGCACTTTTTTCTGATAACACACAGCCTTAATCACTACTTTCATTGCTCTCTATCTCTGTGTTCGTGAAGTTTTATCACCATTAATTAGCTATTTTTTTTTATTATTATTTTCGGTATAATCGATAGACATTTTAATTTTATATATATATATATATATATATATATATATATATATATATATATATATATATATATATATATATATATATAAAGATATTTTATAGATATTGTTTTTTTTGGTAAGTGATATATAAATAGTGTATAGTTAAAAAAATATTGTATTGTAATAACTCCAAACATTGCATGCTCTAATTAACATAATAATGTTATGTGCATTGTTTCTGTCGCTTTTAATGAAAGCTTATCATGTATTATGTAATTATAATACAAATTTTATTTCAAATGATCTCGAGAATATGTGCTACGTACGAGTATATGACAGCGCGACCCACGACAGCTTTGACGCATAATTCTATATGTTGGCTTTCATTTCACGAACACTTTCTATTAAAACTAAAAATTTCCCACAATATATTCGCTTTGCTTTTATGGAAACGTATATAACCTCCCAACATGGATATTGCGTGCGTTTTTAGAGTTTATTACACATTTATATGCCTTGCTTTTGCGGTATTAGAAAGGTTTTTTTTTAAATACTAGCAATACTATTGATATTACTAATATTCTCTTTAATTAATCCTGGTAAGCTTAAAATGCTCGAGTAGGATATTAAAACCATTTTGCTTTACGATAATTATTAGGTTACAATACTACTATAATATCTCAGTACAAACTACCTAATATTGTCATTGCACTGCTTTCTCACCAATATATTAGACATAACTCATGAGACAAAATGTAATAATTTTACAATATATCGTATAAAAGCATACTTTTACTTTATCACTGGTCAAAAAAGTTTTTTTTTAAGATAAATAATGAATATGAAATACTGTCCCGCTCTGCTGAGCACACCAAGCTTTTTAGAGGCCAATTTGGCCTTCTCTTCGTATAGGAAAGCATGAAAATAGCCTGTTTATTCCTAATGGAAATGGGATATTTTTTTAATTAAAGGAAACTGAGCATAATTATCCGTCATGAATGCAGAATTTTGAAAATAAACTGAGCTAAATTGATTCAATTCATTCAAATTCAGAATTGAAAGGAATCTGAGCCTAATAAAAGAACCGTCAGAGATGCAGCCTTTTGAGTTGAAAGGAAACTGAGATTAATAGGTCCGTCAGAGGTGCAGCATTTAGAATTGGAAGGAAACTGAGCTAAATAGGAAATTTTGAATTGAAAGGGAAGATCTGTGGGAATTCTGATAAATTGATTGTGGAAATTATGGAAAAAAAACTAACTGAACACTATTTTAAGACGCTGCTGTACACAATGTAATTCTGGGCATTTGACACACGCGAACATGCTACTTACAGCTGAATATGAGAGAAGCACGGTTTTTCTAAGTTGACCCCCGCTACCTTGAATGTTTGCCCTTACGCTTTATTAATTTTTATTATAAAACTGAGATAAATAGGGAACTGCAACCTTTTGAATTGAAAAGGAAGATCGTGAAGGGATCCGTGGTATAATAACATTTCCACCTTTTCCTACGCCTGTCAAAATTGTAGCACCGATTATGTTCCGTCCAAGATGTGTCACACGCAGCTTTGTCCCGTTACATAACCGACGAGCATGTAAATTTCGCATTAGCATGACTGGAACGCCTAATTTTAATTGAAGATTATGTGAGGGCACACTTGACAACTCTAGAGAATTTAGAAACTCTACGGGATATGAAGTGCTCTGTTCTGTGTCCGTAATTGTGTCTATTGACAAATACTCTGTTACTTCTCCTGCTACTTCGCTTAATATATCTGAATTTATTTTTTAACGCTCTCATTTTTTGGTGCAAGAATCGCCCTTTCACATAACCATTTGTCTTCATGCATGTTGTTTGTCAAATCTGAATAAACGCTCGCAATTAATTCGGAATGACTCTGTACTAAATTAAAAAATCTCTCGTAAATTTAATGCAGCGCTCAGTATCCGTTTTCAACCACCCATCGCCAATTTTTAATAGTGTGTCAGCATAGTTTCCAGCATTGGTATCATTATACAAATGCACTCTCATATTCGTAGTTAAACTGAAATTTGTCACCTTGTTCCATAAAATAGACGACTTGAGGCATGCTTTAATTTCATCTGTAGGTGTGCCCTTTTGAATCACAGGTAAAGTTTGGCGAAAGTTACCAGCCAGTAAAACCACCATTCCTCCCATTACATCGGTATTGCTGCGCAAATCCTGGAGCGTTCGATTTAGTGCTTCTACAGCTTTTTTATGCGACATTGTACTTTCGTTCCACACTAAAAGTTTGCATTGTCGTAGCATTATACCTCGTGCACTATTTTTGCTAAAGTTGCAGATCGGCGATTCTTCCTCGGCTAGTTTTAGAGCGAGTTTTAAAACAGAATGTGCAGTGCGGCCCCCGCTTAGTAGCGTGGCGGCTATACCGGAGGAAGCTACGGCCACAGCAATGTTTTTATCTTTCCGTACTTGCACTAATAATAAATTTAACAAAAATGTCTTCTCAGTTCCTCCAGGGGCATATAAAAAGAAAAGTGCACCATTTCCAGATTCAAATTGTCCTAATACTTTGTCAAAAACTAGTTTTGTTCGGGAAGCAAGCGGGGTACAAATTCGGCAACTTGCTGCTGCAAAGCTGGTATATCGTAGTTTGTTTCCCGTATAATTTCATCACTTAGTTCATTTTAGGTTGTTCGCTGAGGGCTTATCATTCCAAAGTCGCTTAATTTTTTGCTTACCATTGCCATTACTTTATCTTCAATTTTTCCAAGTGCTTCATTATAAATGTGTTCATTGTATGTCATGTTCGCGTGTGTCTGCTGTAACCTTCGCAAAATATCTTCCGCCATGTACTCTTTATATTTGTCCCACAATACATGTGCATTAGATAACCCGCAAGATGATATGAGAGTTGCATAAAGATTCCTAATTTTGGCTGGTGACTGGCACTGCACAGCTTCCTCCACGGTTTCATCCCAGAGATTATCGTTTTCATAAAGATGCAGAGCTTCACATGCTTATCTATAAGTTGCGCATTCCTAACCGTTGACAGTTTTAAGGTCTTTTTATCCTGCGGGACCCCGAACATGGTGCAGTAGCAATCGTAAACAGAAACATTCAAAATTAGTTACATGGACGGTATACACAAGACCAAGGGCATCTGATGACTTTACACCGGGCCAATTTGCAACAGGCGTGCCTTGAATACGGCATTTCCACTCCTTCCTAGATGTGTTCCAAGTATAATAGCGGGGGACTTCAGAATATAACAACGTTTTTGCAAAGGCGTCGGTTTGACAAAGTTGAAAGAAAGCTGTTAGAGTAGATTTTCAATTCTTTCTTGGAAGTTTCTTTCGGTGAAATATACACGCTCTCCATTTTCTAAGTGCACAGCAAGGTGAGTAACTGTTGGGTGCCTTTCGTGTAAAGGGAAGCCAAGGATACGCCACGCTTCCTCGTTACTACTGACATAACGCCCTGCTTGAAAGGTCTGTTCTTTATTAACGGGATTTGCCTCACCTTCACTTCTGAGATTAAATATTTCTTGGTCGTTTTCTTTATTTATGTACATACAGATATACTTGATTGCGCGGATAGAGCTACATGCTTCTACATTAATGTGGGTATTAAACATTTTACGTAGAATGGGCAAATACCGGACAAACCAGCTGTTATCTAAGGTTTCGAACGCTCCAGAGCGAGATTTGATTGTAACTTTCCTGCCATCATCTTCGGGAGCTCTGCGTCTTTATAAAGGGTAGCCATCGTCATTGTGCACTTTTTCTTTTAATAGCTGTTTAGGAAATTTCTTTGTACATTTTCCTTCTTTCATACATCGTGAATCATATTTCGGACGATGGTATCATACAATTCTTTATCTTGCTCAGGATCCGGAATCTCAGCGATTATTATGTCGTCTATTTGGCTGGGCCGTAACTTGTCTTTAAGCCATATTAGAATGTGGGCATGCGGGAATCCTCTTTTTTTGCCATTCAATTGAATACATGAAGCACTGCACCTCTCCGAAAATTTTCCCTTTGTTAATTACATACATTAATTTTTATACTTTTAATCTAAATACTCTAGCAACTAAATCGTGTCTGTCAGTACTTTTTTTGGCCTGGCATTAGCTCCTCCGTTATTTCTTTCCATGTGGGATTTTGAGTAAAAGTAACAAAAAGATCAGGTCTTCCATAAGTTCGTACATAGGCGAATGCGTCTTGTGTGTACACATGTGGGTAGCGGGAATTGTTAACGAATGATGAGGGCAGAATTACCATTTTACCTAAATCTCTGGGGTTTACATTGGCGTCGCTAGAAACTGCATCTTGTAAATATATATAATTCTCAACGCGCAGCTTTTTTTGATTTAAAGATATATAACGGAGACGTTCACTATCTACCTTCACATACATGTCTACCAAAAATTGATGAAATAATTGTCTACACCGGGCTAAGAGGATAAAATGATTTTCCCGCAACATCATATGATACGCATAAAAATCCATATATGATATTTTTTGTTCGGAGTAGGCTCCTTTGTGACGGGGTTAATGAGTGGAATTTGAAAATGATAACCCTCTTGTCCTCTGCAATAAATCAATGGGTATTGCAGAGCGTCATAAAACTTTTGTGTTTTGGCTACCCGTTGCAACGTATCATCACGTGCTCGCAAGACAATGTCTCGTGAAGAAAATTGATCACCACTAATTACGGCTGCTATTTCGTTTACCAAAGGTGCATTGTAGCGCCATTCATGCTCTCCTCGAGGGGTCCAATCTGCGTGAATGACGACTTTATAATCTTCTTCAGGTAGGTTTTCTAAAGCAGTTTTAAATGTTTTGACTAAAATGTTACGATCATGCAAGAATCTTTGAATTTTGAACACTGTGTTTCTCTCAACTCCCTGGATAAATTGGCAGCGACGTTCTACCTCAATTTCTTCATCACCCATAAAATATACTTGTAAAAATTTATGCTATGAGTCTGTGTTGTGTTTCATCAGGTGTTTCCGCGGCTCTTAAGACGGCCTGACGTTCCGCTTGTTTGAATAGCCTTTGCTGACTTTGAGCAGGTGTTTCAGTAGCTCTTAAAGTAGCTTGACGCTCTGCCTGTTCAAGACGACTTTCCTGACTTTGAGAAGGTGTTTCTGAAGCTCTTAAAGCAGCCTAACTCTCCGTATGTTCAAGACGCCTTTCCTTACGTTGAGAAGGTGTCGCAGATGCTCTAAAAGCAGCCTGACGCTCTGCTTGTTCTTGCCTTCTCAGTTCAGCATCTTCTAAAGATTCTAGCGATCGAGCTAATCTTTTCGCTTGTCTTTGAGAAGATACTCTTGAAAGGCTGGACTTACGTTTGCGAGGCATTATGAAGTAACAAAAAACCTATTTATTAAAAAAACCGTTAAAATACCTAAAAGGAATTAAATTTCCTTTTAAATACTTTTTAAAAGAAAATCCAAAATATCTAAAAGGTATAAATATTACTTTTAAATATTTTTTAAAATCAATACACCAAAACCAATTCAAGACACAACACGAATCCGAAAACGATAGCCTAAAAAATCGAATCAACTTAAACCAAATCACAAAACAATTCGCAGAAAACCGAAATCGAAAGCGGTAGTCAATATAAATATAACCAACGAAAAAAGAAGTAAGTGTATAGGTACCGTATACACTATCTATACTATTAATATTCCTTTGAAATATTGTTAAACAACCTAAAACAACGAAAACCAATTCACGATTCTAAATAAACAAAATCCAAAATCAAAGCCAGAGTCTAAATATGTATAAAAGATTACCAACCAATTCAAAAAAAACCGATCCAAGAAAATACAAAAATCCGAAAATGAAAGCCAATATAAATTCATTCACTTTCAACCAAATCACAAAGCAAATAACAAACAACCGAAATCGAAAACTACTAGCGTATAGCGTATAGGTACCGTATGCACTTTAAGTTGACGCGCGGCTCAACGGCGGGAGTTAAGTACATGTCAGGAAACATTTCGTTATTCCATAACCCCCGTAAATAGTTTACGTATACGTTAGTTAATAAGAACTCTCAAAAATATTTTTCTTATAAATTTGCACAATTTTTCTTTTTGTAATACCGATTCATTCATAACCACATATAAGAACTTTATTCATTTCCGTTAAATAAATATTACTAAGGCTTATTAATAATGCTTACTAAGAACTGTTCCTACCACAGTTAAGTAATAGTTAAGGGTGAAAGCGTGAGAGATGGTGATAGTATTTCTGATCCATACTTATAATCACGCCTGTAACCCTTGCGGGGTAGGCAGAGCAACAACGGATTACTTAATATCGTCTGTGAGGTTATCGCCTATTCTGTGAATTACAATGCACCAAAGCGTTTGAAGAAAATCAGCTGGTGAATTTTATGTTTTTTATCGCTCTCTTCCCGGTCCTGCGTGGAGAAATACAGATCCATACATTTTTTATCTTAAGTTTGATAAAAAGACATAATATTCCAGATATCTTCTGTGTTCGTCCGTCGTACCGTCGTCCGTCTTGTAGAATCACGGTGGCGCCACCTAGCTGAATTTAATTTTGCAACATATTCGATTTTCCCACAGGAATGATATGTTTTTCCGCTGATAAAAGAAGCCTATGTCACTCTACAGCCACCGAACTATCTCCAAACAAAAAAATTATTCCATGCCGACGCTCTGTTGCGACGTTAAAGAAGGACAAACTTGTGCAACATATTCGATTTTCCCACGGGAATGAGATGTTTTTCCGCGGTAAAAAAGTAGCCTATGTCTCTACAGCCACCGAACTATCCCCATACAAAAAATAATGCCATGCCGATGCTCTGTTGCGACGTGAAAAAAGGACAAACAAACAAACAAACACACTTTCGCATTTATAATATTAAGTATGGATATTAACGAGGTTTTATTTGAGAAAACATGTTTGTAATTAAAAATTTTAAAAAAAATTGACGTATAACATAAGTGCTTAAGGCATGTACATTTGTATTTACAATTTTTTTCTTTTTAGTAAGTCTAACTTTGCTTATCATTCTTTATCTTAAAACAATACTTAACTGAATGTTGAGGCCACAAAGGCATATTATAAGCGTGCCTTGCAATCAACCAGCGCAGTCCTACTTTTTTCATATTAACGTATTCATTTATTATATATAGAGAAATACAAATATTATAAAACCAGTTCATGGAGAAATAAAATGAAAGTTATAACTATTTAATTTTGATTACAAACGACTTAACCTGCATATTTCAGCTCGCTGCAATTTCCGAAGTGTAATTATATTTGATGCGATCTGAATTTGAGCACTTTAACAGCAACAAAAATCGGTGTTCTCACTAAATCGCTATTGAAATTAACACAGAATCAACTATTAAATCCTTGTAAACTCAAGTTAAATCGTAAATATAGAGTACGATTTCAAAAAATGTCAAATTCGGGTTTGTGCTTCTCTCACTAACATAATAGAACGACGTGTGCAGAGCGAGACCTATCTACAACGTTACGTATACGGTACAAACCGCACAGTCTTGATTGACGTTATACAGCCGGATAATTCAAATTAAACGTGAGGTTAGTATAAGAAGCGACAGAAAGCAACTAAAATAAAAGAGATAAGCTCCAGTATTTCCCCAATAACAACTCAAATCAATATAAACTGTGTTCGTCAACTCGCACGCCAATCGTAGCAATTATGACAATTGTCCCTCCTACGAAGCATAGGGGAGAGTCAGCATTCAGAGTTCAGCGGTGGACATTGATAGGTTGTTGTAATGATGAATGATGATAAGGAACGTATAATAAAAAAGTCAATGAATTCTCGTCTTTCACAATTGTAATATAGTGTATTGTGTTGTACTTCACAATATAACTAGCTTATTTGCTTGCTTTGACTACAACTTTCCAAATAATTTTTATATTACCAATTTGGATTGCTTCCAAACACGATTCGACAAAACATATAAAACGAAAATATGTGACTTATATGTTTTATATTCTGCGCTTTTATAAATATAAAATTATTTTTAAGGTATGCAGGTTTCATTGTCGTGCGGGACCCATACAGAGAGGCCGTGTGAAAAATTTAATGCAAAATTTAACATTATAGAACATTGTAATTTATACTTTATTGTCTTGCGTGTAAGTGTGAAAATAGTGTGTGTTGATGTAACAGTGACGTATTGTGGGCATATCGCTTGTTCACTCGGATCACTTTCTCTGTCCTATTTTGGCATCGCTTCTTGGACTCGTTGCAGCGGGGCGAGCATACTTCACCCCCGCTAAGAAAGGACAGAGTAGATTATTTATTTTTGTCATACACACGAACTAATACGATGCAGCGTACTCCGCCACCAACAACACCTCCGGCACAGAGGCTAAAATATTCATCAAATTCAGAACTACCCGAAAGGTGTGGCGCTGATGATAATACTTTTGTGAGTCTCCGAAAACGTAAGCAGCCTGATGATAAAAATGTTAAGGCGGTACTAGAGTTCGTTGAGCAAAAAATTAGTGATTAGCTCAGCTCATGGAAATTACAATTGGACATCACCATTGCCGAAAGTATCAGAAATTCAATCGATACAGTTATTGATAGAGAGCTAAAGAAAATATCAGCGACTATAAGTAACTCCTTTAAAGAATTAGGAGATAGATTGGATACAATCGACAAATCCCTATCTTATACGATGGAAAGGCAGGATAGTATTGTAACGCGTCTGACACAGGTAGAAAGCCAGCTGAGATCGAACGATGATGTAACCAGCCAGATTAACCTATTAAATGATAAAATTGATGCAATGGAGCAACAGCCGCGGCTTTATAACGTCGAGATTGCTAACTTACCAGAACGACGTGATGAAAACCTTCTATCTATTATTGAAAAGATTGGTTGTGTCATCAAACACCCTGTCAGCAAATCGGACATTGTATCAGCCCATAGAGTGCCACATTTCGATAAAAAGTGTTCGCGTTCAAAAAATGTTATTATAAAATTTACAACGAAAATAATCCGCGACAACTTCATCACGGCAGCAGGGGCAAATAAAGGTTTAAAATCAGACCAGCTGGCGGTACCTGGTACTATACATAATGTGTACGTAAGCGAACATCTTACAGCTAAAAACAAGCAATTATTTCGATTGTGCCGTCAACAAGCCACTAAGCACAATTATAAATTCACATGGATTAAGCACGGTACTGTTTTGGTGCGTCAAACTGAGACATCTCCTATTTTTGCTCTACGAAGCGAGCAAGATCTCAAGAAAATTAAATCCTAAGTTATCTTTTCTACTGATGTTGTTTTGTCTTAGTTATACTTATATAAATAATGAATGTTCAACCATGGGACTATCGGGCGATTATACTATTTGTGCATGTTTACTAAAATTAAGCTCTATAAGCAGATATGTATCAAGTAGGAGAAATAAAATATATTTTTTACTGGTTACTATTTAAACTTATTTATATTACTAAAGTAAGGCGATTCTGGTATGCAATAACCTATAATAACCACAATCTAAGTAGTCTTTTTTATAATTTTAACTATCTTTTACTAACAACACATAATATTGTTATATTTAAAAATGGATAAGCATATTTCTATCTATTACCAGAATTGTCGTGGCCTTAGAACCAAATTACATACACTTTTTATGAATATACTTACTCAATCATACGATATAGTAATACTAACTGAAACGTGGCTGCATGCAGACATAACCGATAACGAATACATAGACAATAGGTATAAGGTATTTCGTGCGGATCGAGATCGAGCGGGAAGCGGCCGCCGTGACGGAGGTGGCGTGTTGATCGCGATCCAGCGCACACTGTGCTCTGCCGGCTGCGCACCTGCCACTATGACATCCTCCCCGCTCCCACCCGTTATCGACCAAATACTCATCGAATTTAAATTTGCAAAAAAGTGTTTATTTATAGGTGCAGTTTACATTCCGCCAAAACAATGCCATGACGTTTATCTTAGTTACTTAAATATGTTACAAAATAAGTTGCTTGACGTGGATACTAGTGTAACAGATTATTTTATTGTTGGGGACTTTAATTTACCTGACTTAGTTTGGATGAATAATAATTCCTATGGGCAATGTGCTTGTATCAGCGATCTTAACCAATCTCACATACAAATAAATAATTTTATGGCGGTATTAAATTGCTCTCAAATAAACTCCTTGAGAAACGACAAAGGCCGTACTTTGGATCTTTTTTTCACTAATAAAACGGACTGTGAGTTGTCACCGATATCAAATGCATTAGTTCCTGCGGATAAACATCACCCACCTTTTTGTGTATCGGTTGCGTATGATGCAAATCATGGATACATCCGGCTTAAACCATATCTCAACTACTGTTATAGAAACGCGGACTATAATGATTTTATGCAAAAATTAGTGAATATTGATTGGGATGTCATATTTTTAAATAAAAGTGCTGAGGAAGCAGTTCCATTATTTTATGAAAAAAATTACAGTATTATTAATTTACATGTACCTAAAAAGTATATTAGGGCTTCTTCGTATCCTGCCTGGTTTACTCCTGAATTAATAAAGATATTCAAGAAAAAAAATCGAACTTGGGTTAAAATGAAAAAATATAACAACAATTCAAATTATAATATATTGTCAATATATAGAAAAAAGTTTAAAACAGTATCAGAAAAATGCTACAAAATTTTCATGGCGAAGGTTGAAAATAGCATAAAATATAACATTAAATACTTTTGGAAGTTCATATCTCAAGGCCGTAACATTTCAGAGATCCCAAGTAGTGTACAATATAAAGGTTCTATTTCTCATAGTCCAAAAGAGTCCTGTCATCTATTTAGCAAATTCTTTCAATCTGTGTTTCAACGATCATCTGTACCACATGATTTCGATATTGATGATATTTGCATACCATTTGAAAATACATCTGACTGTACTATTCATAACATCAAAGTGACTAGATCTCGGGTACGTAAAGCCCTGCAAATGTTAGATGTATCGAAGGGCGCTGGGATGGATAACATACCAGGTGTTTTCTTCAAGGTAACTGCATCTGTAATCGATCTTCCTTTGTGCTATCTTTACAATAAATGCTTATCTGATGGAACATTTCCTGACATTTGGAAAAGTGCAAGAATAGTCCCAGTTTTCAAGGATGGATCAAAAAGTGACGTTATGAATTATAGACCAATATCAATACTGCCCATTCTTTCCAAAGTTTTTGAGCGTTTGGTGCATGATGCTATTTACCCCCTATTGCTTAATAATGTTATCTTAGATGAACAACATGGTTTTGTATCTACTATAACTAATCTTATCGCTTACACATCAGATTTGTTTAGTGCGCTTGACACCAATACACAAACAGATGGAAGATTTGACACTGTGTCTATTGGAGAAGATTGCTTTATGGTAATTGGCGTTGTTTTTTTGAGGGTTGTATTGTTACAAATCACTTCGGGTCCCACAGGGTATTTTGGGTCCTCTCTTGTTTGTGATCTTCATAAATGATGTTAAAAATTGCTTTAAAAATAGTCGGTTCCTTTTATATGCTGATGATCTCAAAATATACCAATTCATCGATAGGATAGAGGGTCACTATTTGCTTCAAGAAGACCTTGATAGATTTCACAATTACTGTGCTCTTAATAATTTAAGACTCAATTTAAATAAATGTAAAGTAATCACTTTCACAAAAAAACGGAATATAAGCTACTTTAACTATTCTCTTAACGGTACAGATATTGTAAGGGTGAATAATATAAGGGATTTGGGAGTGACTTTTGATAACAAATTACATTTTGATATTCATATACAAAACATAATTAGTAAAGCTTTTAAAATGTACGGACTTGTTATGCGTTCTTCCACTGAATTTAGAAACCCCTTCACTTTAATCTATCTTTTTAAATCTTTGGTCAGGCCACAATTGGAGTACGGAGCGCCTGTATGGAACCCACTTTATAATAAATATAATCATAGCATTGAAATGGTACAAAAAAAGTTCTTGCGTCGCATTAATTATAAGTATCACCGTGAGCGTTTATCATATGTGCTCCTTTTAACAAAATATAAGCTCTTAGACTTAAGGTCTAGGCGCACTCAACTTGAGGCAAGATTACTTTATGATCTGTGCAATAACAAGTATGATCGCGCAGATTTAATTAATCGTATTAGTTACTCCGTACCATCTCGGGCACGTATGCGTTCTTTGCGTCCTCACTCACTCTTTGCTGTGCCAAGATCTCGGACAAACGCTGGTATCAGATCACCCCTTCATCGTATGGTTGACACATACAACAAAAAATTTAATTCTGTAGATTTATTTACTTGCAGTGCCAGATCCTATAACAGACAGCTAGTAAACTTGCTGTTAAACACTTAATATCTCGTTAAAGAACTAAACTACATAATACTAATTATAAATCATCTAACCAATGAATATATATATATATATATATATATATATATATATATATATATGTACATGCATAAAGATATACACCCGCGTGCGCGATCGCATGCGAACGCACAAATATGCTAACACACTAAACTCTAACCTCTAATATATGTCAAAATAATATTTTAGAAATTAAAATACTTTTCTTTTACAAAACTAGGTCCCTCACATATTATCTTATTTTTTTATACTCAATGTGTGACCATCGTCGTTGAGTTTATAATAAGTAATAAATTGTAATAGAACATAAGCTTTAACATAAGACATATTGTAAACTTGTTTGTGGTTCTCTAAATAATTTAAAAAAAAATAACTTATTACTTGTTTGCTAATAATGTGGGTAATATCATATAATAATAATAATAGATAAACGCTTGAATAAAATTGGTATTTTCAACTTATCAACATTATCACAATAAAATCTATTAAAAAAGAGGTAATTGGACCCTGGCCAAGTTTCTTCATCTCTGTAGGGCTAAAATATAGAATTTTCACACTTCATTGACTGAATTGGAGCCTTACCAAAATAATTAAAGGAAATGGTTTGTACGAGTTCATTGCCATAGGATATGTAACTAGCTGCTTCTGTTTACAATATAAGCGTGGCTAATTTTATATATATATATATACATGGTTTTCAGTGTAAACACCGTTCTCCTTGAAACCAGTGGTTTGGTTTCACTTATAGAACGTAAATTCAATGAAAAAAACAACATTTTTTTTAGTAAAATCTCAATTTTTCCTTAATTCCTCATTTTTTGCCTGTCCTAAGCCAAGATGAAAGTATGAAAGAAAGTTACATCACAGGTTATGTGTACCTATTGTGTTTTTATGTTGAATTTTGTGTAGGTAGCTAGCGCGGGCGATGATCCTTACAGTAATTACGTCACTCGGGTGCATAGGGTATCCATGAATTTACGGACGGTGTCGGACAGACACTTTTTAAAAATTTTGAAAGAAAATAGCGGTTTTTTTAAATTCATTGAATTCACGTTCTATAAGTGAAAACCACTGGTTCAAGGACAACGGTGTTTACACTGACACTCCGTATGTATATATATAATCACTGGTGCGTCTGCTGAACATAAGCCCTTTGTTGCCACGCTTGGCAAGCGGGTTGGTAACTGCTGTTTTCTTATTATTTTAAGATGTTGTCAGGACAATGTTGCTGCCCATCTCCTGTTTCATTTTCCCTATGTCACCTCTAACGACACCCTCGGAATGATAATGATATGTCTAGACGATGTTTCAAAACTACGTTTATTTCCGATAGACTAAACTAAATGTTTTTAAAGTGCGGACTTAATTCGGATTTTAATTTATCGCGCCTATATATATATATATATATATATATATATATATATATATATATATATATATATATATATATAACCATTACCATAAAAATAACGTTGAATAAATCGTGACTAAGTTTGTGGATCTAAAAGCTTCATATTGTAAAGAATTGTTACTTAAGATGTTAGAATTTCAAAAAAAGGTGAATTTTCCACTGCACAAACAAATTGTGTTTTTATGGACGTACTAAAAGTTGAGAAACATTTTTCTTGCATTTAGATTACTTAGCCTAAACTTCAAACTAAGTAGCATACTGCAATAAAAATGTTAGTTAAGGACATAAACTGCGGTGTCTTATTATTGTTTGACGTTTTTTCTAGATTATTTGTAGTAGCTTGTATATTTTAACATTTGTATATTTTTCTACCTAGGATTACTATCTGTAACACAATTAAATGCATATTATTTTAATAAAAAGAGAGTAATAGTAATAAAATTGGTGAGAAAATATTATGTAATTGTAAATCTTAACAATTAGTGAAAAGACATTTACATATTAGAAAGAAAAAAGACTATTCGGTTCAAATCAATTTTGCTAGATGCGGCCGTTCACCGTGAATAGAACCACATATAAAATTTTGAAGTCTATTTAAACATAAAAAATAATGGCATATAATTTATGGTGTCATTCAATATTCAATGGGGTCAATATTAATAGAGACCATGAAATTCCACATTATTTTGTCAAAACAATTTCAACTTTAATTATGAATAATAACGCATTTAAATAACGCATTTCTGTAGGGCTATTCACAATCGTCTCGGAAAGGGAAATCGACTCGGATTCGATAACTTTTCGAACGGAAACAATGAAACGCTATTCACATTCGCCGTTCGGATGAATTTGACATTCGTTTTCGGGAATTGTGACAGTTCGCATCGGAAACTTTACGAGACCCCTGAGGCTGGCGAAAACTTAAATATTGATAATAATAAGAGATAAATAAGTTTTTCTAAGTATAAGGTGCGTAACATAAATTAATTGCAATAATGTATAAAACATATTTCTATACAATTATTTCAATATTTGCACTTAATTTGCAAAACTGTTTTTTTGTGAATATTTGGAAGAAAGGTGTGTTTTTATAAGTTTTCTATCACTAATTTTATAGATATAAGTAATATGAGGCATAGTAGCATTAATTTTTCATAGGTGAGTCCGCAACCATGAAAAAGAGAAGCTACGGATGCAAACAATGATCCGAAACAAACGGTTTCGCGATTTGTCGAATCCGTATGAGAACCCAAACTTCCATTCGAATTACCGACTCACCCCGGACTTGGCCTTGGCTGTTGTGAATGATTTAAAGCCTGTTTGGCAACAACATCAATATTTAAGCTCACTTCCTGTAGAACTAAAGGTAAATAGGTATCTAGATAGTAAACTCAGTACCGTACCTAAGTTGTTACTTATTTTAATTCTCTTTTTGTACTTAGTTCCTCTGCGCGTTACATTTTTTCGCACATGGCTCCTATCAAAAAAGTTTAACAAAGGGTGTGGACTTCAAAGTAAGCCAGCCTACTTCCAGCAGAGCCATTAGAGAGGCAGTGGCCGCACTAAATCAGCTTCAAATTATCAAAAACTGGATTAATTTTCCAAATCGTCCTCAAATGGAAGCAACTGTTTTAAGGTAAATCTCAAAATTTAAATGACATAGGTACCTATAGCATACTTATTCAATATAGAATCTGTAGGTAGGTATTATCAAGCATAATATATGTATCAATAAGAAACTAAAATTCAAAAATTATGGTGATCTTTCCCGATGCAAATTTATATTAGGTACCTTTATTTTAATTGCATTGGGTGACACACAAGCATACAGTCTATGTAATGGTAAGTGGATTCCGTGGCTCATAGACATCGACATTTATTCTCAATTAAGTATCAAAATGTAAATGTGTTGTCACCGCTGAGGACTAAGTTGGAATGCCTTAATTCCAGTAAAAAGGGTCTCCAATTTTCTACACTCACCATACAAAATACAACAGCATTATTTATTTATTTATGCTTTCATGCACAAAAAAGTACATATGGCGGATTATGCTGGTATTCTATGAGTGTGGTCCTGCCCTGGTCGAGCCGACGCATTCATGCTACAACTATAATGCAGCTGCAGCGTAGAAAACCACATAATAAACCTGCTACCATCTCGAAGTAATCCATGTGGTTTTCATTCAGTAGGCAACTAAGGGACTGACCAGGTTACAGACAGCAGCAGTATGTGCCGTCTTCCTAAAATACCCAAAGCAGCTAAGAGTGAGATATAAGGCTAGACCCCTTATGAGAAGGTTGTGCACATAAGTAGCGGTGGGACATAAATATGTTTACAAGTAGTTTGTCAGAAAACTTCATAAATAATAAATACTTTCATATTACATAAATGGTTTATTATTTTAACATGTCAACATTTAAATAAGAAATTACAACAAATTATTAAAATTTTAAAAACTATAACTATAATAATTTAAAAAAAATTAAAAATAACAATTATCTTCTAAGTAGGAACCTAATTGCCTTGACACACATAGTTTTATCTTTCGAATGTCTAAGAAGCTAGTATCACAATCAGTCTTATTTTCATTTGCAGAAATTACCAAAAATTCGGAATTCCTAGAGTATTGGGCTATATTGATGGCACACATATAAAACTTAAGAAGCCAACACAACATGAAGAACTTTATGTAAATGGAAAGGGTGAACACACCCTTAATGCACAAATGGTAAATACATTAGATTTCACCACATGGCTACACTCTGTTTTGTTGATCCCTCCGAACTGTGTCATTTATATTTAAGTACAAATACCTTACAAAAATTCAGGACATTGGTTTCGAATTTTAATAATAAGATCATTATGACTTCTGTATGTTAATTATGCAAGTGACCTAAACTGTGTACTAATTTAATTCGCTTTTCATATATTAAATGTGTGTGCACGATATCCTGGTGCAACACACGATTCCTTTATATGGAGGTTTAGTGCACTACGAAAGGTGATGATGAACCTTAATGGTGAAGGCAATACTTGCTGGCTTCTAGGTATTGCAATAAACAATATTTTCGATAAATCTGAAACAAATAATCTCAATTAAAACAGTATTTGTAATGTTCTAGTTGTGTATTTGAATTACAGGTGATTCAGGATATCCCTTGGAGCCATGGCTCCTTACACCGATCCTTAATGCTGAAGAAAACACACCTCAAAGTCGATATACCAATAACCATATAAGGTCAAGGAACAATATTGAGAGGTGTTTCGGTGTTCTTAAGTCAAGGTTTCGATGCTTACTAAGAAAAATGGAGTATGAACCAACAAAAGTAGGCTGCGTTGTAAATGCATGTGCAGTTTTACACAATGCATAACAGCAGGACTTAGTTTTCCCGACATAGTTGATGAAGAAGCTTTAGCACCAAACGCGAGTACAGCAGATAATTATAGAGAGATACAAATATATGAGCGGGGCCTTCAAGTGTGACAATTAATAGAAAGATTATTTTATTAATAACAATTTATAAGTAATTATTTGTTTATTATCTTTTATTCTTTTAATTAAACTTAAATAATTGATACTAACCACAATTATTTAACTATATTGACCTACCTTAGATTAAACTTCATTCATCACTTTTATTGGTCATGGATTTGAGGGCTGCAACAAAATTATTTATGGCTGCAGCCAAATTATACATTGACTGTGAGAGCGTATTCATGGCTGCAGCCTGAACTTCTAGACACTCTTCAAGTCTATCTTCTACAACAACATACAACATATTAAGACATGAAATAATAACGTATAATTACGTTTTTTCGTTGTTTTTCTATCATCCACAACCGGATTGTGGACATCTTCATCACCACCAGCTTCCACTTCTGCATCACCTTCAGGAATCTGTAAAGACAAAACGAAATTAAACTGTATAATATCCTTCCTAATTCTCTCACTAATAAATGGGGTTAGGGATCTCTATCAGTTGTATATACACAAGAATATGCAGATGCACATTTCTTTGATGAGAGAATGAGTTTATTCTAGTGCTAGATATTTAATAGTAAATTTTAAATAACTATGAACATACATTTAGCAACTTATTAATTTTTGTAATAAATATTTGTTGTTTGGTACAAATACAAGTTACACTACAAAGCTCCATTTTTTTATGAAATCGAAAGGAAGCATGGAGAGTATTGAATCCTAAAAATTAAATATGAATTTGTAGTACCTCTAAGGTATCGGCAACAGCAAGGCCCTCTGCTGCTTCGTGGCCAATAAATGCCATTAGAGATTCCTCCATGGCAGATAAGGGTGCAGGTCCAGGCCCTCCACCAGTCTGCTGCTGAGCACGGCGGATTTCGGCAGCTTTCGATTTAACATCGCTGCGCCAGTCTTGCCAACACTATCAAATATTTGTATTAATAAAGGTTAGAATGCACATTTGTAGGCATACATAACAAAGTTGGCTTTAAGCGATCCACTAGACTAACACTACAATATGTATGAACTTCTAGCACCTAAACACAGACATACCTTTATCCATTTATCGGAGCTTTTTGTTGCTCCTCTGGTACAGCTGTTTAAAATTGTGGCTAGTTCAGTCTGCAGTTTTATTTTCCTACGGGCAGCATCTGCGCCGGCAACCCGATTTCGGGATGCGCCACCATGAATTCAAACATTTTTTCACGCTGCTCGTAGGAAACACGTGATCCTTTTTGCTGAAATACAAAAAAAATATATGTAAAATTAGTTTTAATGAAGACTAGACTAAATAGGTAAAACTTTTAATGTACATTTGCAATCGTTTTTTTTTTTAATTTCTTTGCTCACAGAAGTATGAATATATTTTAATAATCAACAAACTTATTAGGTACTAAAATCAAAGAAATCAAGATGTAACAATTAAATAACTTGAATAGCTCCACTCACCACAGGAATTTCCATTATTATTTTATTTGAAGCACACAAAAATAGTTCAATTTAGTGACAATCACAAACTAATAAGAGTATTTTGCTCCGAAACGCAATGACAATAAAATAGCATTTACGAATTATGTTAGTAAAAAGATTAATTTTTTAGAATAAAGTACATTAAAAGTAATAAAGTATATTAAAAGTAATGTTATTTTATCGAAAATTTAGATCAATTTACAATATTTGTATTAAAAATATAACATATTTGAAGACTTTAACGTTTTATATAGTTTAGTGCTATTTTCGACTATCTTTCTTTATAAATATTACAAAATTGTATGAGGGACGGAGGTCACTTCCGACGCATAGACAATCTATAATGCACTCCCACTGACATTCGAAAAGCTTTCCGTGTCGAATCCTAAACGAGAGGAGATGTGAATACCAAAGTCTGTGACTTTTGGATCGAAAATTAGTCGAACGAAACTTTTCCGTTTCCGAGAGAAATCATTCCGACGCATTGTCCAGCCCTGCTGATTCCAGGTTAATTTTCCCTTCATAAAGACACAGCGGAAGACATGCCCGACAAAAAGGTGCGTATGGTATTACTGATAAACTTACTTATGTGCTTCTGTAGCATATTATATTGCCAAATTTCAATAATTTCCTACGTCCAATTTAGAAACAGATACCAAGGTATGTCTCTAGAAGTGATCTAGTTTTGCTCATTTTGGTACGAAATAGTATGATTTATGATTCTAAATTAAGGCCAAACAAAAACTGGTATTATATATTTATATTACAATTATTAACTTGCTACTACCGTAATAAATAATTAGGTGAAAGTTTCGGCCCACGTACCCCTACATCCTACACTTACACCTACACCTCGTTTAAGAAGTCACCCCTCAGTCCCATGAGAACTAAGATGCTGCTTTCTGTACAAATGCAGTCCTTCCACGTTCGAGCCGACCTATTCGTGCTGCAGCCATATTATAGCTGCAGCGTGACAAAATTACATTAAAACAACTTACCATTCACATTGAATAAAAACTTCCGTAAGCAAAGTTAATTAAAACCTTTTAATTTGAAAGAAGTCTTGTTATAATTACAAGAACTTATTTTTACAAAAATGACAAAAACGAATTACGCATATTCAGTGTCTGTATAATTAGATTAGGAGTAACTTTTCATTAAGGGATTTTCTGCTCCATAGCAATAAAAGCGCCCCTTTAGAGACATTTGGAATTAATGGAGAGAAAATTATTTCTGTAAATTGAAACAAAATCTTAAGATATTTATTTGTAAAACATTCACATTCATTCAACACAAACGTTATATTTAATCCAATCAATCCTTAAGAATCCAATCCAATCCTTAAGAAATATATAGGATATAGCTATATAGAAAATTAAAATGATATATTATATAAAAGACCGGTTTTTTGTGCGAGCAACTATTTATTTATTTATTGCATTTAAGTCTAATATGCAGGATTAGATTAACGAAATCTCCAACTAGCTTTGAGGTCATTAGGTTTGATCTCAAAGCTTAGAGCGTTAGCTAGCACAAAGCTATATGGTTGGTGTATTTTGTTCGCACGTTGATTTCTGTACAGCAAAGTATGGCGTAGATTTCTTACTGAAAGTTGGAGGTGAATTTCCCCAAGTTCATACCAATTTTGAATTTGGTGCATTGCCCATAAATTCTAAAGCCTACGTTGAGGTACTTTTTGACCCTTCGGTAAACCATAATAGACTTACGTTTAAATTTAAATTACAATTATATGAATTCAGCCTGTCTCAGAGATGCTGAAAGAAGTGGGCCATCAGGATCCCAACCTCGAACACCCGTTACCACAAAATCTCAGGTATGTCGCGCTTAAGTACCCGAACAATAGCGTCAGACATCTAAGATAGACAACAGGAGTTCTGACGGATTGTACATATGTTATACAAAGCTGTTCAAAATTATGGCTATGTCTGTATGCTTTTCTTTACTTTTTATGTTCGTAATATTTTTGTTAAATGTTTGATAACGGCGTACAACTGGGAAGTTTTGTTAATTTTAAACTATTTGTACCTTGATACATGTTATCTGTCTTTAAAATAAACACAATAGTTAAGCAATCAAAATTTTAACTTAAAATAGTTTAATATAATATATAGAGTTAGAAAAATGCATTCAATAAAATTTAAATATTCCGACAAAAATGTTATATTAGAACACTTCAGGCATGCGTATACAAGTGCTCTTACGGTACGCGAGAAGCATTCTCAATTTGAGAGCCTACACGACCAAACGAATAGCATCAGTTGATTCACGTAAGCTTAAACAACCTGTTTATATGTGTATTCAAATCAAAAATTAAAAAAAGACATTTATTGAATCCTTACACGAGGCTTTTTAAAGTTAAGTGCCTTATACTCATTATTAGATACTAGCTTTTTATCAAATGGGATTCAATTCAAGAACATATATAAATGCTGTTCCGTGCCAAAATTCATTCAATTAAAAAGGACAAATCGAATTTACATTATTTACATCTTACTCTTCACAGGTGTATATATATACATAATTATAACTTATTTTAGTTTTAACAAAATAATGATGAATTTCAAGATTGTCAATTAGTTTGCGGTATTATATGTCGATTTGCGATTTTTCACTTCTTTCAGTGGCATCAAACAAATAAGCGATGGGTAGCTTTATCTTCCTGATAACATTTTGATTTGCCAACCTGCCTGCCAGGTGTGGCAACTACAGCGAATATCCAAACTATTTGACAATCTATGTGGGATATCTCATATTCAGTTCAGTGGACTGTTCATAGGCTTGGCCGGCTGTAATGATAACGATGATGAGTTCTACCTATCTTTGCTACCTATCATATTTGAAACAAATATAAACTGCTTATTTACCAAATTAAAAGTAAGAAAGTAGCAGCCTACATAAATTCCACAACTGTGTACAGGCCGCAGAGAGTTATGGGGCAAATAAAGTGTTCGCTACTCTGACCCCAATGCGAGATGACCTCAACTGGAGGACTTCTCAGATATCCAGATATAGTTTCCTCGCGATTTTGTTCTTCACCGCCGATAACGTGGTAAATCGACACTTCAAATTGCTATTAAAATATATCAAATTAGGGTTGCTTATGAACTATGAAATTTACTTTTGGATCAGTGATTATCGCCTTTGACATGTAAAATAAAATAGGCCTTTACTTAAATTAAGTCTGCTTTCTTACATAATTAGATTATTTTTACACAAGTAGACAAAATTAAAGAACAGAATGCTACTGAATAAGTATTCAGTGGCATTCTATTATTAATTTAATTTTATCGTTGACTTGTCATTAGTTTATTTAACAATAAGTAGATGGCGCTTATATTATATGAAAAATTGAAAGCCAAAACTATAATATCTAGTAATATCAGCGATAGTATTTTGGGGTGCGTCCCCCAGTTACGAATCTTTTATTGATTATATAAATAAGTCATCAAATTGATGTTGAGTCTGTTAAATATTCTGTTTCTCTTAAAAAATACTCTATCGGCTCTGCTAGCGCTGAAAATATAATTGACGATGTGACCATAATATCATGAAATAGCATTGTTTTGTTTAGTTGTTAATATCGTAAACGCTCTCTATTCATTGACTTGGTTAAGCTACATTATGAGGTGGTCCACAAAAGTGATTAATATCATGAAAAGACACCATTTCACAAAATTATGGCGTACTTTATGATATGATTGTTCTATGATCTGGCAACGACGTATCTATAAATGCTAAAAACTCTTTTATCAAACTGCATAATAAATAGTCTACACAAAAATAACACAACGGTTATGAAGGTTTTGTAAAAAATGCAGAATAACCAGTTTCAATCAGTTTACAAATAAATTAAACTATAAACCATATCAATTTTCATATTTTAACAGATCTCACTATTATCTTTTTAAATTACTACACTTTTAAAATGGGAAAATAAGACTGAAAAGTAAAAAATAAGCCCTAAAATAAATAATTGTATAAATCTAAATATAAAAAATTACTATAATGTAATTTAAAATTATTTAATTTATTGTTAACTCTCCATTTGATGATAGATGGCGCTGTTTGAAAACTAAAACAGATTGTCGTTTGACAAATATTGAAAAATGTTAAATTTTATACTTTATAATGATTTCTTAAATTTACGCGAACACTACACATTGAATAAAACTATGATTTACGGATTTTATCGCGTTTAATTACTTTAATTTGTTTTTTGTTTTTACTATCCCGACGTTTCGAGTACTTTACAGCACCTGGTCGATGGTCGAGATGTTTGACGTCCCAATGTCATAGTCAGTCCGGCTACCTTCAGTTTTTGAATATTAATTTTTATAAAAATTTTTTTATTTTTTTTTTTTATTTTTTTTTATTCCCCCCCCCCCCCCCTAAAAAGTTTTTTTTTTTTTGGTCCGCCTTACCAAAAGGTTTTGGTTTTTTATACCCAAATAAAAAAGGTTTGTGTTTTTTTTGAGAAATAGAAAAAAAAAAAAAAAAAAAAAAAAAATAAAAAAACTAATTGTTTTTCCCGTTTTTTTAAACCTTTTTTTTTTTTTTTGGAAAGGGTGGGCCATTTTTTATGGGTCCTTAAATAATAATATCGTATAATTATTATGTACTAGTTTTTATTCGCAGCTTCGCTCATGTTAGTGTTGATTTTTTCAACCAATTCTGGTTGTTGATCGATACAGAAATCATTAACGAAAAACTATTAATTTATTTATTTTAGATTATTGATCAATACAGATAGAAGGTTAAATAGTAACAAAAACAAAAAAATCGTAGGTTCTACTAGCTGCGAACTGAAGATCCCATTCCATTTCATTTTTTACCTTTAGTTAACTAACATCTTTTATTACACACAGCAACTCATGTTCTAAGAGTTGCTCAGCGCCATCTATCGAATTGTTACAGTATTAAAGTTAAAAAGTACTTTATTAGAAATGATGTTTTTATCTGATTTCATTTGTTACGACAATTTTGTCTATTATCTTAACAGGATGAACGGACGGAGCTGAATTAGCTAAATGTAATCGTTTTAAGATAGATTTTTATAATACGATTTTTTTATATACACTTTTCTACTCCAATTTCACCTCCTTTACCAGCAGATTGAAAAATACGTGCGGAAATCTTAATTATTTGTCATCAAAACATATCTGAAAAGCTTAAAGCAAATCGGACAACGTAATAAAAAGTTTCATACAAAGTTTAAAAAATCCCCCCCCCCCCTGGACGAGTTTTAGCGAGAAAAAAGTAGTCCATAACCGTTTCCAGGGTCCCATATAATTATTTAGGGCAATTTGTCAATGCATGCTTTACCTAAATAAATTTTCTTACTATAAATTGCTTATATAAATTTAACAATACAAATGAAGTTATTAAAAAACAGGTAGAACACATCAAATTAAGAACAAATGTCCTGGTTTATATTAAAGACAAAAAGTCTGTTTTTAAAAACATTTATAAAACAAAATACTGAGTTGACAACTTTGAGTGTTCAAAAGTAGCTCTACGAATAGTTTGTTATAGTAACGTAATGGTTATCTCCAGTTATCACATTCAGATCGTAATGTAGAGCTCAATTTTATTTGAGCTTAGGAACCGCGCGCAAACGACTTAACCACGGGTCACGTGGTCGATATACAAGGAATTATTGTATTATATAAGAACCATTAAAGCCTTCAAAACACGCAAACTCCGCACTGTAATTTCTAAACTGCAATCATTTATTTTTGCACGCTAAGCATTTTCTCATAAAGTGCTTAAGACTATGTGACAGTTAAATCCTTCTGCATTCAAAGGTTTAAGATTACAAGATCCATACTAATATTATAAATGCGAAAGTGTGTTTGTTTGTTTGTCCTTCTTTCACGTCGCAACAGACCGTCAGCATGGCATTATTTTTTGTATGGGGATAGTTCAGTGGCTGTAGACTGACATAGGCTACTTTTTTCAGCGGAAAAACATATCATTCCCGTGGGAAAATCAAATATGTTGCAAAATTAAATTCAGCTAGGTGGCGCCACCGTGATTCTACAAGACGGACGACGGTACGATGGACGAACACAGAAGGTCAGAATATCTGGATTATTATGTCTTTTTACCAAAATTAAAATAACAAATGTATGGATCTGTATTTTTCCACGCAGGGCCGGGAAGAGAGTGATAAAAAACATAAAATTCACCAGCTGATTTCCTTCAAACGTTTTGGTGCATTGTAATTCACAGAATAGGAGATAACCTCGCAGACGATATTAAGTAATCCGTTGATGCTCTGCCTAACCCGCAAGGGATACAGGCGTGATTATAAGTATGGATCAGAAACACTATCACCATCTGTCACGCTTACACCCTTAACTATTACTTAACTGTGGTAGAAACAGTTCTTAGTAAGCCTTATTAATAAGCCGTAGTAATATTTATTGAACGGAAATGAATACAGTACTTATATGTGGTTATGAATTATATGTGGTATTACAATAAGAAAAATTGTGGAAAATTATAAGAAAAATATTTTTGAGAGTTCTTATTAACTAACGTACACATAGTTTAAATTGATTCCGTTAGATGTCGTTACTAGGTTTTGAAAACGCGGTAGCGAAATGTTTCCTGACATGTACTTAACTCCCGCCGTTGAGCCGCGCGTCAACTTATAGTGAATACGGTACCTATACGCTTAAATTGTTTCTATTTCGTAGCTTATTCGAGTACCTGCTTTCGATTTCGGTTGTTTGTTATTTGCATTGTTGGTTTAGGTTGAATGGATTTAAATTGGCTTTCATTTTCGGATTTGTGTATTTTCTTGGATCGGTTTTGTTGAATTGGTTGGTATTCCTTTATACATATTTAGACTCTGGCTTTGATTTTGGATTTTGTTTATTTAGAATCGTGAATTGGTTTCCGTTGTTTTAGGTTGTTTAACAATATTTCAAATGAATATTTATAGTATAGATAGTGTATACGGTACCTATACACTTACTTCTTTTTTCGTTGGTTATATTTATATTAACTACTGCTTTCGATTTCGGTTTTCTGCGATTTGTTTTGTGATTTGGTTTAAGTTGATTCATTTTTTTTGGCTATCGTTTTCGGATTCGTGTTGTGTCTTGAATTGGTTTTGTTGTTTTGATTTCAAAAACTATTTAAAAGGAATATTTATTCCTTTTAGATATTTTGGATTTGCTTTTTAAAAAAATATTTAAAAGGAAATTTAATTCATTTTCGGTATTTTAACGTTTTTTATAAATAGGTTTTTGTTACTACATAATGCCTCGCAAACGTAAGTCCAGCCTTTAAAGAGTATCTTCTCAAAGACAAGCAAAAAGATTAGCTCGATCGCTAGAAATTTTAGAAGATACTGAACTGAGAAGGCAAGAACAAACAGAGCGTCAGGCTGCTTTTAGAGCATTTGAGACACCTTCTCAACATCAGCAAAGGCGTCTTGAACAGACAGAGCGTCGGGCTGCGTGAAGAGCTTCCGAAACACCTTCTCAAATTCAGGAAAGGCGTATTGAACAGGCAGAGCGAGCTACTTAAAGAGCTACTGAAACACCTGATCAAAGTCAGCAAAGTTGTCTTAAACAAGCAGAGCGTCAATCTAATTTAAGAGCTACTGAAACACCTGCTCAAAGTCAGCAAAAGCTATTCGAACAAGCGGAACGTCAGGCCGCCTTAAGAGCCGTGGAAACACCTGACGAAACGCAACACAGACTCATTGAGCAAGCTGAACGTCAATCTACTATAAGGGCATCTGAAAAACTAGAACAGACATAGGCGCGAAGAGATGCAAATGCACAGCTCCAAGCTGAACGTCGACAAAATTTTCAAAGAAACAATTGGTCGGTTTTTAATGACGCAGCATTCAATTATGATCCGTTGATTGATTATAAAAATCACAGGTTAGTTGTTATCGGAATGATGGCCAAGGCGTGTCGATTTTGCAGCGCTTTAAAATGGAAAGATGAAAGCGCAGGCATGTGCTGTTCCAATGGCAAAGTGTCTTTTCCGTTACTCGGGGAACCAGAAGAACCTT
Source organism: Parnassius apollo (assembly GCA_907164705.1). Lineage (NCBI taxonomy): Eukaryota > Metazoa > Arthropoda > Insecta > Lepidoptera > Papilionidae > Parnassius > Parnassius apollo. The sequence goes on along the minus strand of CAJQZP010001501.1, from coordinate 2,375,309 downwards.
TGAAAACTCTCTTTTTATATGATGCTAATGAGTCACGGATCTTTATAAACAGGATCCGGAAATATAACTCATGCTTTCAAATGACGTCCTTCGTAGTTGACCGGGAAATAATAATGCCGGGATTTTCGCCTACATTTACGGTGCAAGGGCAAATTTGTCACAGAATAGGTTCAATTTTCCAGCTGAAGACGAACAGTACAAATTTTTAAAAGTATATTTTATGGGTGACGAAGAAATTGAGGTAGACCGTCGCTGCCAATTTATCCAGGGAGTTGAGAGAGACACAGTGTTCAAAATTCAAAGATTCTTGCATGAACGTAACATTTTAGTCAAAACATTTAAAACTGCTTTAGAAAACCTACCTGAAGACGATTATAAAGTCGTCATTCACGCAGGTTGGACCCCTCGAGGAGAGCATGTAACGCGCTACAATGCACCTTTGATAAACGAAATAGCAGCCGTAATTAGTGGTGATAAATTTTCTTCAGGAGACATTGTCTTGCGACCACGTGATGATAAGTTGCAACGGGTAGCCAAAACACACAAGTTTTATGACGATCTACAATACCCATTGATTTATTGCAGAGGACAAGAGGGTTATCATTTTCAAATTCCACTCATTAACCCCGTCACAAAGGAGCCTATTCCAAACAAAAAATATCATGTATGGATTTTTATGCGTATAATATGATGTTGCGAGAAAATGATTTTATCCTCTTAGTCCGGTGTAGACAATTATTTCATAAATTTTTGGTAGACATGTATGTGAAGGTTGAAAGTGAACGTCTCCGTTATATATCTTTAAATCAAAAAAAGCTGCGCGTTGAGAATTATATATATTTACAAGATGCAGTTTCTAATGACACCAATGTAAACCCCAGAGATTTAGGTAAAATGGTAATTCTGCCCTCATCATTCATTAACAATCCCCGCTACCTACATGACACGCATGAGCACACACAACACGCATTCGCCTATGTACGAACTTACGGAAGACCCGATATTTTTGTTAATTTTACCTGCAATCCCACATGGAAATAAATAACCGAGGAGCTAATGCCGGGCCAAAAAAGTACTGAGAGACACGATTTAAAGTACAAAAATTAATATATGTAATTAACAAAGGGAAGATTTTCGGACAGGTGCAGTGCTTCATGTATTCAATTGAATGGCAAAAAAGAGGATTCCCGCATGCCCACATTCTAATATGGCTTAAAGAGAAGTTGCAGCCCAGCCAAATAGACGACATAATAAGCGCTGAGATTCCGGATCCTGAGCAACATAAAGAATTGTATGATACCATCGTCCAAAATATGATTCACGGTCCATGTGGAGCACGAATTCAATATTGCCATGTATGAAAGAAGGAAAATGTCACAAAGAAATTTCCTAAACAGCTATTAAAAGAAACGCAGAGCTCCCGTAGATGATGGCAGGAAAATTACAATCAAATCTCTCTCTGGAGCGTTCGAAACCTTAAATAACAGCTGGATTGTCCCGTATTCGCCCATTCTATGTAAAATGTTTAGTGTCCACATTAATGTAGAAGCATGTAGCTCTGTCCGCGCAATCAAGTATATCTGTAAGTACATAAATAAAGGAAGCGACCAAGCAATATTTAATCTCAGGAGTGAAGGTGAGGCAAATCCCGTTAATGAAGTACAGACCTTTCAAGCAGGGCGTTATCTCAGCAGTAACGAGGCAGCGTGGCGTCTCCTTGGCTTCCCTTTACACGAAACGCACCCAACAGTTACTCACCTTGCTGTGCACTTAAAAAATGGAGAGCGTGTATATTTCACCGAAAGAAATTTCCAAGAAAGAATTGCATCACCGCCAAAAACTACACTAACAGCCTTCTTTCAACTTTGTCAAACCGACCCCTTTGCAAAAACGTTGTTATATTCTGAAGTCCCCCGCTATTATATTTGGAACACATCTAGGAAGGAGTGAAAACGCTGTATTCAAGGCGCGCCTGTTGCAAATTGGCCCGGTGTAAAATCATCAGATGCCCTTGGTCGTGTGTATACCGTCCATGTAACTAATTTTGAATGTTTCTGTTTACGATTGCTACTGCACCATGTTCGGGGACCTGCAGGAAAAAAGACCTTAAAACTGTCAACGGTTAGGAATGCGCAACTTATAGAGAAGTATGTGAAGCTCTGCATCTTTTAGAAAACGATAATCACTGGGATGAAACCATGAAGGAAGATGTGCAGTGCCAGTCACCAGCCAAATTTAGGAATTATTTATGCAACTCTCATATCATCTTGCGGGTTATCTAATGCACATAAATTGTGGGACAAATATAAAGAGTACATGGCGGAAGATATTTTGCGAAGGTTGCAGCAGACACACGCGAACATGACATACAATGAACACATTTATAATGAAGCACTTGAAAAAATTGAAGATAAAGTAATGGCAATGGTAGGCAAAAAATTAAGCGACTTTGGAATGATAAACCCTCAGCGAACAACTGAAAATGAACTAAGTGATGAAATTATATGTCAAACAATCTACGATATAACAGCTTTGCAGCAGCAAGTAGCCGAATTTGTACCCCGCTTGCTTCCCGAACAGAAACGAGTTTTTGACAAAGTATTAGGACAATTTGAATCTGGAAATGGTGCACTTTTCTTTTTAGATGCCCCTCGAGGAACTGGGAAGACATATTTGTTAAATTTATTATTACCTCAAGTACGGAAAGATAAAAACATTGCTGTGGCCATAGCTTCCTCCGGTATAGCCGCCACGCTGCTAAACGGGGGCTACACTGTACATTCTCTTTTAAAACTCCCTCTAAATCTAGCCCAGGAAGAATCGCCAACCTGCAACTTTAGCAAAAATAGTGCACGAGGTATAATGCTACGACAATGCAAAGTTTTATTGTGGGACGAAATTACAATGTCGCATAAATAAGCTGAAAAAACACTAAATCGAACATTCCAGGATTTGCACAGCAATACCGATGTAATGGGAGGAATGGTGGTTTTACTGGCTGGTAACTTTCGCCAAACATTACCTGTATTCAAAAGGACACACCACACCTGCAGATGAAATTAAAGCATGCCTCAAGTCGTCTATTTTATGGAACAAGGTGACAAAATTCAGTTTAACTACGAATATGAGAGTGCATTTGTATAATGATATCAATGCTGGAAACTATGCTGACACACTATTAAAAATTGGCGATGGGCGGTTGGAAACGGATGCTGAGCGCTGCGTTAAATTGACGAGAGATTTTTGTAATTTAGTACAGAGTCATTCCGAATAAGTTACGAGCGTTTATTCAGATTTAACGAACAACATGCATGAAGACAAATGGTTTTGTGAAAGGGCGATTCTTGCACCAAAAAATGAGAGCGTTAACAAAATAAATTCAGATATATTAAGCGAAGTAGCAGGAGAAATAACAAAGTATTTGTCAGTAGACACAGTTCTGGACACAGAACAGAGCACTTCATATCCCGTAGAGTTTCTAAATTCTCTAGTTGTCAGGTGTGCCCTCACATAATCTTCAATTAATATTTGATGTCACAGTCATGCTAATGCGAAATTTATATGCTCCTCGGTTATGTTACGGGACAAGGCCGCGTGTGACACATCTTGGACGGAACATAATCGGTGCTACAATTTTGACAGGCGTAGGAAAAGGTGAAAATGTTATTATACCACGGATCCCTAAAATTCCTACAGATCTTCCTTTTCAATTCAAAAGGTTGCAGTTCCCTATTAAGCTCAGTTTTGCAATGACAATCAATAAAGCGCAAGGGAAAACGTTACAGGTAGCGGTTATCAACTTAGAAAAGCCGTGCTTCTCTCATGGTCAGCTGTTTGTAGCATGTTCGCGTGTGGCAAATGCCCAGAATCTCCACATTCTTTTCCCGAATGGAAAAACATATAACATTGTGTACTGTAGCGTCTTAAAATAGTGTTCAGTAAGTTTTTTTTTCCAAAATTCCCACAATCAATTAATCAGAATTCCTACAGGTCTTCCCTTTCAATTCAAAATTTCCTATTTACCTCAGTTTCTTTTCAATTCCAAATGCTGCACCTCTGATGGACCTATTAAGCTCAGTGTCATTTCAACTCAAAAGGCTGCATCTCTGATGGATCTTTTATTTGGCTCAGTTTCCTTTTAAGTCAGAAATTGAATGAATTGAATCAATTTAGCTCAGTTTCTTTTCAAAAGTCTGCATGCCTGACTGATAATTATGCTCAGTTTCCTTTAATTAATATTTCCCATTAAAATATATCCCATTTCTATTTAGAATAAACAAGCTATTTTCATGCTTTCCTATACGCTGCGTTTCAAAACATTTAAATAGGCTGACGAATCAATTTTGCTCAGTTTTCTTTTAATGGCTGCATCTCTGACATTTCTATAATACTCAGTTTTCTTGCCATTCAAAAAGCAACGGATAGTTTATTTTCCAGTGACCATGCGGGCGAAGCCGCGGGTAACAGCTAGTTATAGCATAATTTCTTAATAAAATTCACTGTGTTTTGCAATGATCTGACAAAAATCTATAGTCAACTTTTTTGCTAAAGGTTTTAGAATTTAGTATTTCCGTGCCTCTGATATTGTGTCTAAGCCTTCATCTTTGACAGTTTAACAGTCTTCTATTTCCTACACTAGATTTCAAAAACTTTCTATACTGATTTCTAGGTGTGTATATACAGACACCTACGTGATAAAATGGGGTGAAAAATTCTGTTACGCTACCACTCAACAAAAAACAAATAAATGTATCAGTACACGTATTCCAATGCACAAAATACAATGGTATAAACGATCCTCAATAATGTCGTCATAAAAGTGAAAATATTGAAGTGACAAACCAACTTACAGTCCACCTGATGGAAAGTGGCTACTGGCTGCTAAGTTTAAGCCAGTGAACGCCGACATTCCCGGGTCGTGATTAGAGTTCGCGAGAAGGATATAATTGTGCGTCGAAAGGACGGCCTTAAGTTATCTTATATTAGTAAGTACGTTACTTGATAACTAGGCTTATTCTTTAGTTTGTTGCGCGAAAGCCGGGTCGCTTATATATTGAGAGTCTCCTTGCGTTGTCTTATATTTGTAAGTTTCTGGATAACGAGGCCATATTGGATAATTGTTTGTAACCGTGCTAAGTATTATTTGTGAATCATACGGTGGTGCGCGGCAGATGTTGATTCGAATACATAGTAGTTTGAGTATTGATGCTTTGAGGCTCGGATGAAGCGCAGCAGGGAGCTGCATGTTTGGAAAAGTTACTCTTAAGGTATGACGGTTACGTGCGAAGCGCTCGGCTGCGTGACAAACGCCTCTTATTGATTGTCTCTCGTGCTTTAAGTGACAAGAGGTCCTCTTGAGTTTTGAGACGCTAGGAATATGTGACCCGAGCGGAGATCGCTTCATGTTGGACATAGATTAATTGTGCGCATACACCAGTCGAGTACAAGTATGAATTTATGGGATATGTTGAACTATTGTTAGTAGAGCTTACTGTCAGAGTTTGTGACATTTTACATTTTTTCGAGGTAGTTTTTAAATTTTGTTCCTTTGTTTTTTGGTTTTGCTCTTGTGTTTTTTGTAATTTTCTTGTGCTTTATTATTGTGCTCTGGTTGCTGGTAACTCACCATCATGATCAGAATGCGATTAATTGCAGCGAGAGTTTCGGAATTTGTCTGGCCGACGCACTATTCGGAGCGTCACTTTTGGGAACATACTTTGTGGTAGATTGAGGGCCACCCTACCGCAGCCGATGATGAGTGACTTACCACCCGACCACGTCGGGTCCATCCGACCATCCGTTGGAGTCGGAACCGACTTTGCTGGCCCCTTCCTCGTCAAGTCCTCCAACCAACGCCACGCGCGTTCAAATAGGGCCTATCTGTGCTTTTCGGGTGCCTCGCCACTAGGGCCGTTCGCCTAAACTTGTAGGTGCCCTCAGCACTGTAGCCCTTGTGGCCACGCTGGGCCGCTCCTTATCGCGTCGCGGTTTGCCGGACCGGATCCGGCCAGATTGCGGAATGGATTGTAGGGGCACTGATAGATATTTGAAGGAGGTCGTCGAATTTCTGTCCTGCAACAGGACTTATTGGGCGGCTGCGATATCCGGGAAGGACATCCAGGGGAAATTCGACTCTCCGGCTTGCCCACGCTGAGGCGTCGATGTGAGGCGGTGGTTGGCGTTGCAAGAGCGCATCTCCGTCGCGTTAGTGGCCGAGGTCTTGGTTGGAGATTTGGTCTTGCATCGTGCCGTCGCGACCCTATCCCGGTTTCAAATTTACTCGCGGACATAGGTCCTTATGTCCGGGACGGGGGTTTTTTCGCGCCCGATAGTCGAGCGGGGTGAAAAGACGGTTAGCGTGGTGCGGGAGGCGGAGGCTAGCTAGATCGTACGCGCAGCTGAGTCACCGGCAGTCTGCAACGAGCCGAGTTGTAAGTTAGTCGGCGACGGCGCCGAGCCGCCCGCGAGCCGTAGGCGCGCAGCGCCCGCGCCAGTGAACGCCGGCGTCCGGGTCGAGATTAGAGGTCGCGAGAAGGATATAATTGTGCGTCGAAAGGACGGCCTTAAGTTATCTTATATTAGTACGTTACTTGATAACTAGGCTTATTCTTTAGTTTGTTGCGCGAAGCCCGGGTCGCTTATATATTGGGAGTCTCCTTGCGTTGTCTTATATTTGTAAGTTTCTGGATAACGGGCGATATTGGATATTTGTTTGTAACCGTGTTAAGTATTATTTATATTAGGCCTAAGACTTGTGTTAATTGAGCGCGCCATTTTCAATATATTATTGAATAATAGAATATAACCTAGGAAGCTTCGAATTTAGCGTCTATTTTGAACGCGTTACGTGACGGAAGCGTACTTGGAATTTGTAGTGATTAAAGGACCTTTTATGCCGTTAATTGCATCGACGCGGTAGTAGTTTTGATTTTGAGCCTGGGACATTGAACTTTGATCCACCGTCCTTGAGTTGTACCGCGTGTCCCTGTTTAACGTCGATGGACTTGATTTGATAGAACTTGAAGATAATTAATTGTTCAATAAAGTGATAAATGAATATAGTGAAAGTAGAAGCGGAAGTATTCCATGGTTGAATGCCCCTTAGATGGATCCCACATTTGAAGAGAGGCGACGCCTTTGGATTTGATGTTCAGCACCAGCGGGGGGTCAGGTTACATATTGAACACTTACTGAACACAACTCACATGCACCTACCATTTCACCCGACTATTCCTGTGGCTAACCCCACTTCGACAAACGGTAAGTGTTGCTTGGTTCTTTGTTAGCCGCTATAACTTAATTATCCATAGGTCTTGGACCCTCCCCTTTTCTACTCGTCGGGTTGGACTAGTCATGGGCTCTAGTCCCGATCAACTTTGTCAGGGTAGCCTGGGGACAGTAACAGTACTATAACATCATTATCATCAACATAACAACCCTTCACAAGTCCACCGTTGAACTTAGGCCCCCTTCGGAGAATGCCACATATCACGGTTCTGTGCTATCTGCATTCGGCTGTCCACCACACTTCGTTACCAATATGAGGCTTTCTTTCCTATCGGCTATCGGTTCTTTGAACTATACAGTCGGCCCGTTGTCACTTCAGTGCACAGACCCGATGATCAACTACTTATATGCAGTTATTTCTAATTACGTAGAAAATATAAATAAAGTATTAAGATACGACTATTTTTTTAAGAACTTGATACATTAAAAGCTTTACTTCCGCACCGGGAATGTTAATGGACAAGGAAGAATAAGTTATTAGCTTCGCTAATGGCGGTAAGTAGACAGATCCTCTTTGTCTCTTTATTGGTGTTTGAAAAGTATTCCTTTTCAATTAAAAGAAAGCGCGATGAAATATTGGTTAAGTAAAAATTGACAATGTATTGATGTTTTGTGACCAATAATGGAATTAGAAATATAGGGCAAACTTCTAAGACGAAATAGGCAAAAGTTAATAACACCATGCCTCGCTAAGACCCATCGCATATAAAGGAATTAGAGATGTTATAATTTTTGTTTTATTATGTTATGTAACCTGGTGTTAATTACACAATACGCGAGCAACTGCCAATACGATTTAACACGCTTAACGCAAAGGTGATTTTTGGAAAAGAGTGCTGGAATTGCGTTTTTTTAACACAGAATCCAATGCTACTGGTATCACTCACTACAAAAATTTTTTTTTCTCTCATTTGACCCCCTTTTTTGAGGTGTATGATTTATGATACACTGGACTGGGAACGTATAATTGAAAGATTCGTATTGTTTTTCCATTTTTATTTTAGTTATTAATTGCAATAGTGTTATTTTTTCTCTTTTCAGATTGCTGTGAAGAAATACGTCGAGGAAAAGAAAAAAAATTGAAGAAATACAGAAACAAAATTTGTTTCGCTTTATTTTTTCAATTTTTTCTGACTGTTGCAATGTTAAATGTTGATTCAACAATGGGAGTTCGCCTTATAAACAGTCAATCCGCAAAACAACTACTTGATTAGCAAGATTCACAATTGGTTAACAAAGAAAATATGTCTATTAGCAATGTATTTTATTATTATAATTAAAACTATCTATTAATAAATATGTATTAATTAAAATTATATTGTTTCATATATATCATAGAGCTAAGAGCAACCTGACTATAGATAAGATTGGTCGAATCTGTTCTTAAACCGAATCAGCACGCCTCGTCTTTACGTAGTCTTGTCTGCCCTACCCCTATTGTTTTTGTACACAATAGGGGTAGGGCATTTATATCTCGCAGGTGCAGAGAGAGAGAGCTGCCCACGCCCGCAGTAGAAATTGCAGGTACCCGTGCAAGCCGTAGTGGCTGAAGCTGGTCCAATAAAACAAAGCAGCGTAGGTGAGCTTGGGTGCCTGCGACTTACAATGCAAGGGCGAAGAGGCACTTCCCGCAGCGCCGAAGTAACTTCGGGTCAATATTTTTATGTAAGAAGTGAGATAATGATTTTACAAAAAATGATTACTCATGTACTATACATTTTCGCAAGGGGGAAAGGGTATGGGGGTTTCTCCTGCACAGCCCCCTCCATATTATTATCAAAATTTTATAAACATGAGAATATAATTAATATGCTGTACTAAAAATTTACTGCCGTTCAGAATGTCAAAAATTGACGATTGATTTAATAATGTTTGCTAGCCATGGTTTGCTGACCAATTACCTATTTCTGGTGCTAGATTACATTTCTTTGCTGAAAAAGTCAAGAATAATATGCTTACCCTTTATATAACATTTAGCATTACTTTGAAATAATATTATTTCTCTCCTTCAGCTAGATAAAGAATACATAATCAGCAATCCTTGCTTACAACTTACAGCGTGGTCAGTCTACAAAATACACCAGACCATTCTGTAACTAATGATTGCATTACTTTAAAACAAAAGATTGTTAAATTTTATACGTGGTAAAGATACGCTGGAGCTATATTATGGTTGTAACACGAATGGTTGGGACCGACCGGGGATATGCCTACGCTTTCACAGAGTACCAGCGTAAAAAAGCTGCTTAATGCTGCTGTGTTTCGCATGGTGACTGTACAGAACCGAAGACTTTTTTACTGGAAACGAAGTGCTCCATCTCAGTCCTCAGAGTGACAATGCATCTTTGTCAAAAAAAGACTTGGTATGATAATGAGAATGAGTAGCAAATAAAAAAACAATATTTGTAGGGTTTTGGGTAATAAACTGTTTGGAAAATATTGTAGTAATTTTGTAACATATACATTTTTTTATTTAATGACATTTACAGGAAAAAAATTATTACATAAGTTCATAACTTCGCCAAACTGTAAAGACAGTTTGTTGGCGAATAAATGCACTCTTATAACCCATTACATAATTAAATTAAATAAGTACTCAACCCACATAATATTACAAACAACTAGAAATTTAAAACATGAACACTGTACATTCCACACTCTATCAATTCCAAATACAACACCCCACCCACATAACATTCCAACAAAATGAAAATTGTAAATATAACCCGGATATATTTTTTTAAATATACACACACACAAATATACAAACAAATAATAGTTTTCTAAATGGTCATACATCTAGCATTTTATCCAAAAAATAATTCCCAAATTTCTTTTTAATTGTTAATTTGCAATTAGGTCTATCTTGCCTTAGCCAATATATTTCATTAAGAAGCTTTGGTATTTGGTATTTTTGGTAATTTGTACATCTTTTACCATAGTAGTTTTTAACACGAGGCTGAAATAATTTCCCTTCTCTAACTTTCCTGGTTCTATATTTATTATCCATTTTTTCGTTATAATGGTTTTTATTAATGTTTTCCAAAACTAATAGAATGTTAACTTTGTGTTCTACCGGTAAAATTTTACAAATAGAGAATAACTTATCACAATCTTTCTTACAATTTTCTTTAACTTTTTCATTTACAAGATGTTTTAGAAATCTTGTCTGTAGATTTTTAATGTCCTTTAAATAGGAAGAAAAAGTACGACCATAAACACCAAGTCCATAGGTTATGAGGCCATCCACCAAAGCATAATATAGAAGATACATAGTTTTTTTGTTCAATATATATTTTAAATAATGATTTCTTATATTTACGCGAACACTACACATTGAAATAATACTAGTTTTTTCGGAATTTATCGCGTATATTTAACTTTTTAAATACCCGACGTTTCGAACGCTTTACAGCACTCATGGTCACGGGCGGGACTGAGATGTTCAACGTCCATATGTCGTAGTTAACCGCGGTTACCATAGATTAAAATTTAACTTTAGTTCTGATCTATGCAGTATGAACTTATGGTATCTTGAAGTCTTGCAGTTGTATGCTTGGGTTGGGATTTAATTTTATTTATTATAGGATCCCAAGCGGATGGTAGCACCCAGCCATCTTCTCTATTGAAATTAGGATGTTTTTTGATTTCAATAGCCTCGCGAATCATCCTTGGAAGGAACCGGTGTTCTTTAGCGAGGATTTGCGGTCTATCAAATCTGATGTAGTGACGGGGGCGATCCTGTACGTGTTCACAGACTGCAGACTTCCCGGAGCGTCGATTCTTCACATCAGCTGTATGTTCTTTAACGCGGGTTTTTATTGATCTTTTAGTTTGTCCTATGTAGGAGAGACCACATTCACAATCAAGCTTGTACACTCCTGCATCTTGCAGAGGGACATTACACTTGACTGATGGTAAAAACTGACCAATCTTCTTCAGCGGCTTGAAGTATGTTTTAATGGAAGCGCGCTTCTAGATGTAGCCAATCTTGTCAGTGACTCCTCTAACATATGGCAGTACAGCAGGTACACGCTCGACTGTGGCCGGCTTCACTCGTTCACTGTGACGTAGGCGCGGGACTCGAAGCTTGTTGTCATGCAAAACTTGCTTGACATGGTGGAGCTCGGCAGCCAGGTGTTTACTGTCACAGATCCCTCGTGCTCTCTGAAACAAAGATTTACCCACGGTAGCTAACTGTGAAGGATGGTGGTGAGAATCACCTAGTAGTTCGGGCTACATACGAGACGATATCGGTGGCGATCTACGGTGGAAAGAAATCGGGGCTTTTATCGAGGCAGACCCTACACACGGGCCTGCCTAGCAGTACGCGTTTGGACTTGGAGCGGAACGCATATGTGGTAGAGTTCTTCAAAATGCCTCAGACTCACTTAAAACACCAACGTGTTGGTTTGGTATTAGCTATCTCGGTTAATTTATTCTAAAATAGAAAAAGAGGAGTTGCTGGGTGAAAAAATGGCTCCAAAAGAGACAAAAATTAAGCCACATAAACGTACTAAATGGTCTGTAATCCAAAGACATGATTAATTTTCTCCGGATGGATGAAGACAGTTTTTATAACTTTCTAGAGTTTTTCTATATTTATGATTTCGCAACTTATATAAAAACATCAATTTCTCCTACCTATGCTATTTAGTTATTTCTTCTCTTTGTTCATTTCTGCTTTGGTCAAAATCGGGTTATGTACTACACACAACAAACAAAGAAATAAAATACTTTTGTATAATAATATGTATATACTTTTATGTAATCTTTGTTTATCTTTTTTAAACATAAAGAAACCTTTAATTTCGGACATACTCCCTTCTATATAGCATGTTTGTTGATGTGGAGATGGTGAAGGAGTAGGAGTTAGTTGTTGATGAGAGGATGAAGGCACGTAAGAGATCTGAGTGCGGTCTTGTGTTGTTAGCGTGGGAATAGGAGTTAGTTTTTGAGGAGAGGCTTTATCTTCTCCTTACTTACTTCATACACCCTACTTTATGAACGGCAATAAAACAATTAGTTTAGTAGACATTCTTGACTTCGCAAGGTCACAGGCTAGGGTGGATATGATTTGAATTTCGATAGATTTTAATTAATTTATTTATTCAAATTTTTTTTTTGTAAAATATCAGTGCCATAGGCTTCTACTCCGTTCACATGTTTAATATGTAAAAATTTTGTTATGTAAAAAAGGTCATTCAGTATCACTGTTTCGTTAACGTCCTTCCGCGAGTGCTGCTGGCAGCGACTGCCAAAAGAAATCGGGCCGATGCGCCTACACACACGCAGTAAGGAGGGGGCGGTGCCCCGATCTAGGAAGCATCGGCTGCATTTTTCTCCTGCCAGCCGATTAAGGAGGCGATATCGGCCACGACTTAGGATGGCCGACTTAGGATAGGCATCCCCACTACTCCACCCTAGATCGCCACCGATATCATGTCGTATATAGCCCGCTTAACTATGACATTTGGACGTTATACATCTCAGTCCCCCCCGTGACCATGGGTGCTGTAAAGCGTTCGAAACGTCGGGTATTTATAGTTAAATATACGCGATAAAATCCGTAAAATACTAGTATTATTTCAATGAGATAGATATATGTTTATTTAAAATTGATATTTAGATATCCGTTTGGATAGTGGTTACACTTTTTTCGACGCGCGGTAATGTGGTTTGCTCCTCTAGTGTTGTATAACTCAATGAGTTGTAATGATTAATGATGAGAAACGTATGATAAAAAATTCAATGAATTCTTTTCTTTCAGAATTGTAATTTAGTGTATTGTATTGTACTTTACAATTTATCTCGCTTATTTGCTTGCTTTGACTACAGCTTACCAATTTTTTTTATACTACCAATTTGGATTGCTTCCAAACACGGTTCGACAAAACAGATAAAACGGAAATATGTGATTTATAATTTGTTTTATATTCTGCACTTTTAAAAATATAAAATTATTTATAAGATATTATGCAGGTTTCGTTGTATTCCTTCTTTGCCAAGAACGTGGGTAATATCATATAATAACAATAATAATAGACAAACGCTTGAATAAAATAGGTATTTTCAATTAATCAACATTATCGCAATAAAATGTATAAAAAAGAGGTAACTGAATCCTGGACAAGTTTCTTCATCTCTGTAGGGCTAAAATATAGAAAAATATAGTTTCTACGAGCTAATTGCCATAGAATATGTAACTAGCTGCTTTTGTTTACAATATCAATATGGCTAATTTTATAGGAAAGCGCAGATGAAATAATTTTTAATATTTCAAAAGTAATATTTTATATATAATTACTGGTACGTCTGTAAATAAGTTATAAATTGCTGAACCATCCATTATTTCCGAATAGAGGCTTACTCCCTTTGTTGCCACGCTTGGCAAGGTGGTAGGTAAATGCTGTTTTCTTATTATTTTGAGTTGTTATTAGGAAAATGTTGCTGCCCATCTCCTGTTTTATTTTCCCTTTGTCACCTCTATCGACACCCTCGGAATGTCATGGGGTAGGTGGTGTAGGGTGGACATTCTTACACAGCCACTATACGGTACATATTTGTAGTAATTGCTAATCGAGTCGAATGACTGCGGTCATACTCACACGATATAATGTTTGTTTTGTCGTGCATTTCTATATAATAATAATAATAATTTAGTTATTTAGTAAGTTAAATAAGTACAGAAATATAAATAAGAAATAAAAAATAAAAAGAATGTTATTTTAAGTGCTTGTTTTGTGTGTGTGTGTGTGTATGTGTGTGTGTGTGTGTGTGTGGCATGTGTGTATGTTTGTGTGTTGGTGTGTGTGTAAGTGTGTGAGTGGGTGTGTGTGCTTTGGAATATATGTGTGTGAGTATTGCTTGTGGTAAGCCTACGGCATAAGTGCTTCTGTGCTGTCATAATCAAGATTCTCTAACCACACTCTGATCCTTGCCTTTATTTGGTGGTTGCTGTAATTATTTAAGTTTAATTTAAATTCCTTTTATAACTTATTGTACAAATGCGGGGCAATAGTTATATTGTATCTTTTCGCAAAAATACTTCTTGTTCTAGGGGTCGGGTATTTGAATGTCCTTTTCTTTGCAATTTTGATACATCGTGCAGTTATACGATGGTAACTTTGTACGCATTGATAGATAAAAAGTTTTCTTACGCTTAGTACTCGGGCTTTTTCATACACTAGTGTAGTTGGATAACGAAATGGAAGCAATAGCATTACTTTTAAAATACATCGTTGGGCACGTTCAGCTTCGACAAGAATTGTCTTACAAGCCCCGCCCCATGAACAGATACCGTAACATATTAAAGATTCACAGAGAGTCTTGTAAGTTTGCAACAATAACTTTGGACTTGCTACAAGACTTAGTAACTTAAAAACATAGACAAGCTTTCTTATTTTTTTACTAAGTGATATTATTTGATGTTTCCACTGAAGCTTTTCTTCAATTATAATTCCCAAATATTTTATTGTGTTAGTTTTAGTTATGTAAGGGCAGTTACAAGATATTGGAACATCATCAAGTTTGTTACATGGGCTTGTATGAATCTTTAATTTAAATTTGTCATTTGGTTGACCCGCTAGAGTTTTGCTGAAACAGATTAATTTCGTTTTGGTTGTGTTTAGTGAAAGTAGATTATTTTCTAGCCAACAAGAAATTTTGGCCAGTCCCGCCTCAGCAACTTGTTTTACATGTTCCCAGCTCTTTGCATGAAATATTATTACGGTATCGTCAGCATACATAGTTATATTACCGGCATTTAATTCAATTTTAGTCATGTCATTTACGTAAGTTAAAAATAATGTCGGTCCGAGAGTACTGCCCTGTGGGACAGCGTGTGTACATCGCATGTCATTACTGGAATGTCCATCCACTCTAACGCACTGCTTTCTGTCACATAAATAACTTTGAAACCATTGCAGTGCAGTCCCTCTTATACCCAAGTTTTCCAACCTCCGCAAAAGAATCGACGTTGACACTGTGTCAAATGCCTTTTGTAGGTCAATAAAAACACCTACACATCTGTCACCCTCATCTACGTACTTATTTACTTGTGAGGTCACGTTTAGTATAGTCTTCCGTTGACTTACCGGTTCTAAAGCCAAACTGATTGGGAGATAGTAACTCATTGGATTCTAGATAACCAATTAGCCTCTTGTTAACAATCTTTTCTAAAATTTTGGACATGACACTTAATAAAGCTATAGGTCGGTAGTTACAAGCAAGGGTTTTATCGCCTGCCTTATGAATAGGCGACACAGTGGCTTTCTTAAATATCTCAGGGAAAACTCCAGATGTGAAACTAAGATTACATAGATGCGATATTGGCTCCGCTAGAATACTACGAAATATTTTTAACATTCTTGTAGGAATTTGATCATGATCTGCAGCACTATTATTCTTAAGATTCAATATCACGCATCTTACTTCCACTGGGTCAATTCGGTTTTGTTTTGTTTTTTTTTTTTTTCTTTTTTTTTTATTTTTCGTTGGAGTTTTGGGGGTTTTTTTTTTTTTTTTTTTTTTTTTTTTTTTGGGGTTGCTTTTTTTTTTTTTTTGTTTCTGTTGTTTTCTGCAATTGTGACGCCGCATCATTAGCTGATAATAAATAATAAAACTCAGACCAGATAATAGATTTAAGTCTCTCTTCCATTTTGTCAAAGTTCATAATAGTCTTAGTTAAATAAATGCTTCTATCACACTTCCCAATTGACGATGCTTCTAAACATAACAGTATTGGAGCATGGTCCGTAAAGTGTTCGAATACAAGGGTTTGTGCTGGAAGACCTGTTTTAACCATAAAATGATCTAGACAGGTACCATCTCTTGTCGGAACACTTATTCCAGGACGTAATTCACAGGAACCCATGATGTTTAGATAGTCAATGTTGTAGCATGTTGGACTATTTGACATAATATCAAGGTTAGTATCACCTGTGAAAACAATATGCTTAGTTTTTATGTCACGCAATATGCAATCGATGGAGTCTAGGTATGGACTAACATTTTTAAAACTTGTACTATATGTATATGTACCAATGACTGTGTATTGACGATCTATTTTTACAATTAGACAATTACCTTCCTCTATACTAGTTTCAAAGACTTCAATATTCTGAAAAATATTCCTAACGTATATAATTACACCATCATTTTGATTTAAAGTATGCTTAGTGCTGAAAGCTTCATAATTATTGATTATTGGTATGTGTGAGTCTTCATGGATCCAGCATTCAGTGAGTACCAGAATATCAATTGTTACATCTAACCGAGATAAAAACACTAAGAACCTATCCAAGTTACAATTTATACTGCGTATATTTACACATAGGATTGAAAATGTATTGCCTTTTTCAGTTAGGTCCAAATAACTTTTACAATTGGTTGGATCATCAACGTAGGTACATTTGATATCACCCGAAGTGTCAATATCCTCAAATAATAATATATCATCCATGTAGAATAAAAAAGAAGTTTCACAGCCAAATTGATATGATGTGTCTTATAAAATATAAATCAATTAATATCGAATCTTAAAATGCAGTACTAATCTACTACATCCTAGTTTTTGTTCAAAGTTCATTTTTGAATACAAGATATATAAAAATATAAAATTAATTATAATTTGTGTAAACATTAAAATTATGCTGTAATAAATAAAAATGATCATTGTGTAATTTGTTTTGTAGTTGTGAAAATATATAAGTGTTGTGTGATTTATTGTAATAGTGTAGGTTACCATTGCAAATATAGTATGTAGTGTTTGGTAATAGTGTAAATGTGTATTATTGTGTAAACAATTAAATGTTATTTGTGTAGTGTTGCGAAGGCAAATTCTGTATTGTGTATGTAAATAAAGTAAAGTAGAGCGCAATTTGGACTTACAATTAAAATAATATAGTGACAAAAAATTAATTTAAAGTAAAAATAGTACAATAAAATTGAGATAATTTTGTTCAAGCCTAGTCACTGACGAGATTCCAATATTTACAGCTTTTGAAGGTCTGTTTCGTCATTAATACGCTGAGCAAGAGATTCTTCTGCTTTTCTCAAATAAATAACTCCATGATTAACCCAAACATACTTATATAATATATATAGATGATGGAATGGATATTGAGAAATTAAGTAACTAGGAAAGAGCCCAAAGGCAGTAAATGAATTGGGTTTCCTAACTAATAATGTCCCCAAGGCCCTTGGGTACTTAGTATTAATCTACTACTCTCGGATAGTTACATCCCAGTGTATATTAACATACTGTTACTTGGAGACTTGAGAATTGTAAACAATAACACTAAACTGTAGTCTCAAGTACATGCTAAGTTTCTTAGTTTGTGTATCATACAACCATTTTAACAAAAACGACGACTCCGTGGTACAGTGGCTTATTATTAAAGTGCGGCGGTGAGAACCGTGGATTTGAATCCCGCATCGAACAAGTATTTGTAAGGGCTAAAATAATTATCCCGGGTCTTAATTTTCCTTGTGCAATTTAAGTACATAAACTGGCTACATGATATGGAAAAAATCTCAATGTACGATTAAAACATTAAAAAATGTTTTATGTATTTTTATTTCATATTTATAAAATACACGTCAAAGGAATAACATTTTTCACAATCAGTTCACACTGTCGACTGAAAAAGGACACATGTTCCCACTGTGACGTTGAAGCTGTTAGTATAACAAAAAAATTAAATCAAACAATGTCAAGTTTCGGAAGTATGACGTCATTGTAACATAATAAATAATGTCCTCCAAACCGAATTTCGGTCACTGCAGTCAGTCTCAATGGAGACTAACCATCTACTCGGGACAGGATGGTACACGATTTCATGTGGAAGCACAGGTACAAACTCCTTTCTCTCACCCTAATAGTCTTTTTGAATAACAATCTGTAGCGACCGAAGAGAGATCCGGCACAGGATTAACGGTTTTAACTACTATTTTTTTAAAGCTGAACAAAAGAACGATCTTACAGTAAGCTATGGTGAGTGGCTGCTTGAGTCCACGTACATCTGCAGACAACTTCGAACAATTAAAACAGTACTTGCGCAGTCATCTATGAGGAGTAAGATGGAATGTTGCACAGCCTGTATAACTACAGGCGGGCTGGCTCTAATTACTGGCTCTCTATACAGTTAACACCGAAACACACAAGTGAAAGTACTACTATTTGGCGGCTGCAATAACAGACAGGATACATTTATAGTAATTTAAAGTACATAGTATCTATTTGAAAGATTTTATAATGTTATAGGAATTGAGACTGAATTTGGAAATTTCTTAAATATACTGACATAATACATTGTTAATAAATAATTTTATTAAGCATATTAATTAAGCGATAACAATTATCGCCCGTTCGTTACTTTCATCTTGATTCAATCGTTGTTTCATTATTTCAATACCTCATTAAAATCGGAAAGTTTAAATATAGCACTTTTGCATCAAAACTTCATTTTGTTGTAGGTATTAAAATGAAGATTTTTTTGTTATAATTTCAATGATATATTTTTTTACTTAAGGGGAAATATAACCTCAAATGGCTTAGCAAGATCCTCCGTTATGCCGAAAGTATTGCAGCATTAATTTTGAAATAAATATATGGTAAAGTTGAGGATTAATGTTAAGGTTTATGTTAGACGAAAACACGATTCCGTAAAATTTTCTCGATAGAAAAAAAATCCAAAGTTACCTCCAAACTGAACAATAAACCGCTGTTATTCATAAAATACTTTAAATAAGATCATGAAACTTTGCATACTAACTGAACTAACCATAAAGCAGTGCTTATGTTATTTACTTTTTTTTAAATATCATTATTTTCACTGTAAAAAAGAAATTACCTAAACTATCGGCGCGTAAGCTTGGTTCCTGTCGCTCCGTTAGTATTGCTCCGGCTTCTGAAGGGAGAAGTTGTGTCGCTTACGATCAGAAAACACATTACGCAACAGGAAGACGTAAAATTAAAATGGGAAATAACCGTTATAAAAATAAGAAGCGACTGAGTTGGCGTTAAGAAACAGGCATATATATGATAAACATAATGAAATAAGTATCTAACGACCTATCTACTTAGAGTATTAGTGATTACAAACATGTCGGTACATAGCATACGACGCGCGGGGAAGTGGGGGCGAAATTAGAATTTGAGCTAACTTACTCTCACCTCTTAAGAGTAAAATAGGTTTAATTAAATAATATTTAATGTACATAGGAGAACTTTGTTTTTAAAGTTTTATATAAACTGTCTTGTATTTATTTTTTTAAATTATGTAGTGTTGGTTTTGACAAACATGATAATTAAAATTTCACGTGAATATTTAATGTATATTTTCCAATATATTGTAAACGTTTTTCATAACGAATGTTAAAATATTTTATTTATTTCGGCAATAAGAATATGACATAAACCGAAACAATGTACTTCAAGTTACTTGAAAAATGTACTGTCAACATATATTTTAAAATGAAATAAGCAAAATAAATAAAATACTTCAAACATCTTTGTGGTTAGCAACCATTTATACTATAATAATAATTATATCACTTAACGTGAGGGTTCTCCTTAATATTTTTCAAACTGAGCTGGAATTTTTGTTGTATTTTAGACATTTCATTTAAGGTTAAGAAACAATACAGTATGCATGGCATTATGCTTGTGTCAATAACACTAGCATACAAAACAAATAAATTTGGATTCAATTATCGTATTGAACGTGCAGAATTTGGTGCCGAAAAACATTGTATTACAATGACTTGAAAAATATGGTAGCAATTTAACAAAATAGCCTTTGTAACATGTCATGTAATGGATTTAAAGGAGATAATAACGAAAAGAACAATATATTAATTGTTTTTATTTTTCAGTTAAACATGTTATTCGTCAGGAATAAAATTTGAAGAAATTAAATAGATTTGTGAAAATAAAATGATGTGTCTTAACTAGTTTGAAATGCATCTCCCTGTCTCATCACCACTGTGAATAATAAAAGTAATTCACTGCCACTTAACACCTCTGCCCTCATCATTTACTTTAACGCGTATCTTAACTATTTTCATGTCTTTGACGTAATGTATATCCCCAAGCTAAAGCCTTACCGTGTAGTGGCGATTAAGGATATCCTCCATTGGTGTCAGATAACATAACGTAACAATAATAGAAGTTTTACAACAAGACTGCGGTTGCTAATCCCCTCGTCAAGCGTGGCAAAAATGGCAATTAGCAACCACCATGAGCAACAACACAAATAAACGGCCCCCAGTCCCCTGCAGCCCCGCTATTACTGACTATAGTAGTGACCATGGTAACGGCGGGGCAGGGGTGCTAGGAATCTCCGGTGGAAGTTCGGTTGCCATCAAAGACTCGATCTGGCAACATACAACGCACGCACCTTGAGGACTGATGATAAGATCCTGGAGCTGAAAGAAGAGATAGAGAATTTGCGCTGGAGTGTTATATAGGATTATATTAGGTCTGAAGAGAGGGGAGGACACGATCATTCTCATATCCGGCAACTTGTTCTATCACCAGGAGGGTGACCATCTGTCACAAGGAGGTGTTGGATTTATCGTCCACAAGGCTTTGTTAACAACGTTGTGAAGATTGGGACTCTGTCGACGAAACGATATTTGCTGAAGGTCATACAGATTAACGCACCAACCTTTGCACATCCCGATGAGGAAGTGGAAAAAATGTATAAGGATGTTTCTAGAGCCATGCAAAAACTCACTATACAAAGTTAATGGGAGACTTCAACACACTACATCAAACAACTAAGCACAAGGATTAACGGTAAGCTGAAGGTAGAGAATTCAGGAAAAGGCAACGGAACCCAAGGGACCAGCAGGTGGCCGACTGAGCGACTCCTTCTGATTAACTCTTTCTTCCAGGAGCGCCCGCCGCCGCTGCGTCTACGTGTTGTGTTCGAAAGTCAATATGAATCGTCTCGCACGCAGAATTAACACTTCTTCTTCTTCTTCCTCTTCTTCTTCCAGACTCACGAACAAGCAGATTTCCGAAAAGACTTCAGTACCATAGACCACATAGATACCCTGTAGCAGTTTGTATAGAAGACCGAAGAATATACAATTTGTCACTTTGCTTTGCGTATGTGGAGTATGGAGAATTTGATTTCTATCCAGCAAATTGGGATATTTTGAATTCGTGTTCGACACAAAAAACACATCGAGCGTCTGTCAGATTGTATAAGGGAGAGGAAGGAAATAAATCTACTTTTCAAAATTTATTCTGTAACTCAAGCCTACCAAGATTGGATGCTGTTTGTTGGCTGAAAACATGATATACACATCAATATATACATATCTTTCCAGCGTCATGATGATCAGAGTGACGACTTGGGAGTAATCCCAAGTCATCGCGATAGCACTGCGAGGGCGCTGGTAACAGCGAGTGCGGCCTTCAGAACTATTTTATCGCTTTTAATAACTTATTTTTAATTTCCGACTTTTCGGGCGCTTTACACCACCTATAGTCATGGCCGTTCTGTAGCTGACGTGTAACACCGACGGTCCGAGAAGTCTGCAGTCTGTGAACATGTTCAAGATCACATATATTTTATAGATATAATAATAAACATTTTATCGATGGCAAAATGTTATAAGATTTCAAATGAATTAATCGCAGCACATTGTTTATGTGCTAAGTAATACCTAAAGAGACGAAAGCAACAAAAGTTAATTAGATAAAGTATTTATAACGGATATTCGATATTTGAATGGCACGGTTACGGGTAACTTTTTAATTAAGGAAATGTTTGCTCGATAGCTGTAACAGCGCTCCTTTGGAAAATAGAAATAAGTAGAGTAGAAATATTACAAAAAATAAAAAACAAAACCGGAAATACGTGTTTTAATCTGATGCTTTTATTTAACATGTTATAATCTCCTCCATCCTCAAAAATACATAAATTAATGTTTGTGACGTATCTTTTATTACAGCCTGTGTTCAACGAAGTATAACTAATTCTCCTTTTTTACCAGTCTGAATATATAAGAAAGGAAAAGTGGAAAGAACATAATACTCGTATTAATTGAGGTTTGGTATATACTGTGTCTAATGCAAGTTAACGAAAGTACAACTAGTCAGTATTAGAAAACGGTGTTTTCCTTAGTAGAGTTCATATAATGCAATAAGTAGGTATTATATAAAAAAGCATGGCATGTAAATGAAATTACTGCTCAGGTGTCAAAGGTGCCACAATAATCGATTTGCGTGTTATTGAGACTTATTAGGATTATGTGTCAGCGGACCCAGTAAAACCGTTCTCGGATCTTCAGTAGAGTTCGTTTAACTCCCAGATGCCGGTCGGGATCCGGTACTTTAGCTTAAATGACAACCATTTGCAAATGACAGATGTCTCCTCGACCATTTTCCTATTTACGGCACAGAACTGCTGCAACAAGCTGTTCCATTGGGCTCAACAGCTTTTCGTGTTCGAACTATCGCTGGGACGTCTCGTGGTGCCCGAGCCTCACAACAGCTCTGACTTTAAGGTCGCAGATGCCGTCGATGGATGTCCACATCAGGTTCCCTTCAATGAGCACAGATGTAGACCAGTATAGTTTTCGAACCAATTTCTCCACCTCAAAGACCTACTGCTGCAGGTTTTCGTTGAAGCGTTACACGCGATCTTTAAGCTGCGCACGAAAGACGTGTTTCAGGTGAGCGTCGCTATATCTCGCCTCTAATGCCTCAAGGAGCTACTCGTAAGTCACTTACTTACTAAGAGCTTCCAGAACAGTTAAAGGCTGGTCACATAAGCCTAGTGTGACAGCAGTTACGGCCTGACTTTTATTCCAGCCTTTTGCCTTTATGCTTCGAACTAAATTTTGTAGGCCGAAGTAGTAGGGCGAGAAGTCACATCGAACGATGGCACTTTGAATCCCCATAGCGAAGTGTTGTTGCTACCACTGGAGCTGTTATTCCATCCCCAAGTTTGAGGTCGATCAGCGTTTTCTACATGTCAGCCATCACGTTGTCAACCCGATTATTCACTTGCTCGGTTCGGTTTTCAGCTTCCAACAGGCGGTTGTCATGTTTAGAAACCCTATCGTTCACCTCCTTTATCTCTTTCCTGAACGTAGCGTGAAGGTCCTTCATGGGAAGCATCTGCTCTTCCAACTGACGGGCCTGTTCCTCTTGTCCACCTCGTAGTTGCTCTTCCAACCGAGGGGCCCGTTCGTCCTGTCGGTGGGCCTGTTTCACCTGCTGATTTTCCAACCCACGGACCTGTTTCTCCTGTCGGTGGGCCTGTTCCGCCTGCTGATCTTCCAACTGACGGGCATGTTCCTCCTGTCCACGCTGCAGCTACTCTTCCAACCGACGGGCATGTTACTCCTGTTGGCGG
The DNA here is from genome assembly GCA_907164705.1 of Parnassius apollo. NCBI lineage: Eukaryota > Metazoa > Arthropoda > Insecta > Lepidoptera > Papilionidae > Parnassius > Parnassius apollo. The sequence goes on along the minus strand of CAJQZP010001501.1, from coordinate 2,351,643 downwards.
GCCTGTTCCTCCTGTCGGCGGGCCTGCTCCTCCTTTTAGTGGACCTGTACCTCCTATCTGCGGACCTGTTCCTGCAGCATCATCATCAGAGCACTTAAGTCATGTGCTGCAGATGTAGAAGCTGCTGACGGACCGGCCTCCGTGGCCGGCGGCTGGCCCTACGACGTCTGCGGCGTTGCACCACCAAATCGTCTCTGGTCCGTCTCCTGCTGGCGTTGACTTCAGGTACGGACACCAATTATTACGAGCTTAGGGTTCGTAACAATAAAAACTGCCGATTGAATTACCAAAATTGACACTTTAATTACCGAACACCAATTACAACTTAAAACACATTAATAATTAATCACAAAACACTTTAGTTTGCAGTTAAATCGCTTCGAATTATTCGCTTCAATCGCCAATCCAGTCTTATAAGGTCCTATACCTTTTCTACTGAAACATCTCGAATTTTCTAGTAGAATTACGAAAAAACTAGCATCGAATTTTCTAGAAAGCTCTCCTAGTTCTGTCACTCCATACTAGATAGCACTAGTGAATTTTCAAGAAAGATCTTGAATAACCCGCCATGTATCAGGCAATTATTATGGCGCGCGACAATATTTATAATCATTAAATATTGTATATATTATTAAATTATTTTTATAAGTATTATTTTTAATAATATTTTTTTTCAGTTTATTTCATATTGCACGTTGCACCTATTCGAGTACCATTTGTAGTTCATAAGTTTTCCGTTATTATAATAACTTTGTTCAAATACAATAAAGAGTTATCAATTTATCTATGCAACAGTTTTTAAACTCTATTTGATCAATACGTTTGTAAAATGAAAAAATTATGAGCGTTTATATGAAAAAATCATATTGTATTACAATGGCATAGGGCAGACCAGGCCAGACCCGTCTGATTTTAAGTGACTTATGTAGCTCACGAATACGTAAAAACAACTTTTACGAAAGGCTTTAGATGCATTGACAATCTTCAGGAATTTCGCAAAATGTTTCAGTGCTATCACATTACTGGTTTTACTATCCTCCATTCCATTAACATAAACCTTCATCTTCAGACAAAAGCCTACTGCTGAGCACGATTCTTTCCCATTGTAGACAGACCACCAGACTGTTTCGCACTTCTGACACTACTTTTTTCCTTGCGTAAACGAGATGATTATGCAGCTATACACTTTTGAACTGTGTAAGGGTGAAGGAGGAAATAAGTCTACTTTTCAAAATTTATCCTGTAACTAAAGCCTACCAAGATTGGTTGTTCTTTATTGTCTGTAAACATACGAGTAATATACACAGGTATATATATATATATATATATATATATATATATATATATATATATATATATATATATATTTGATATATATACTAGTTTGGTTGCAGTCACACATACTATTAAAAGACTGAAAGACACTGAAAGTAATAAATTAACACCACTGTTCCTATTGATAGCTGTTTGCTCGTTAGTAAATCACTATTATTGTGAGCAAGTTAATCAAGAGCAAAGTAAATCACAAACATCGTGAGCAAACCTACTTATGTAAGTAAGTACATAAAGAAAAATTGATTGCTTATAAAATCCTGCTCCATAACCAACTTGAAATACGTCTGCACTCAGCGGCGTATTTCGATTAATATATCCATAATTAATACAGGAATATAAGATTAGTTATCAAACAATAAAATTTCCACAAAACACATATCGAAAGCGAATATTTTCACAAGAACTTTGATATAAAACACATAATTTTTCAACATTATATCAATAAGTAGGTCGAAGTCATATATAGAGAAAGTTCCTAATATAGGACAAAAATGTGTATATCATTTACGTAGCAATATTCGATCATTCAATTTGAACTTTTATTCCAATAACATACGACTCACGAGCCGCTTCATGATTGAGAAGACACTGGCGTACCGAATTACATTACATGACTTGGAAGACATCTTGACTACAAAAAGTGCTTTCAAGATAGAATTGGGATAATACTTAAGTCTTTTATTACGACATATCTGAATTTTGTTGCCTTCTTTGATTTTGCAAAAACTCGTGAGCTTTATCCATTGATATTCATAACATTGCGGAGATATATTTACCTACAATATTTACTTTCTTAGTAGAAATAATTGAAAAATAAAAACTGTTTTCATAGGATGAACGGACAGCGTTAATACACATAAGAATATAATCGCGACAGACAAGACAGAACGATTGATAATGAAACAGGATATGGCAATGAAACTATCGTCACTATTCGGCTTGCAATTACCTTAATTGCCGATGTCTCACAAAAACTTCATAAATTACACGTGTAATTTATTGGCTGGCATTTGACTGAAATCGACACTGAATGAATATTTCCCGTACACCCATCTGTTGGTTTCCCCCAACAGATTCTTTTTGTTGGTTGGTTGGAAAGTTAGATATTAATTTTCTTATTTATTGATATAGCGTGTTTTTTTTTTAAGTTTAAGACAAATCCTCCTTAAAATGGAAGAGACCCATGCCCTGCTACTTAGCCAGTAAATAAAAACTTTATTTGGGGTTTAATTCTTCTTTTCACTGTGACTAAATATTTTTAATTTTTTGAAGTCGGCTTTCACTTGTAATTCAAAAAAAATTTATTTAACATTTTGACAAAGAATCTTTACTTAAATCTTTAAAAAAATTAATTTCAAAGAATATTTAGGTGTCGGAAAAATTTATCATACTAACATTTGAACTACCGTAATAAATTGTGCTTGTAAATTAGATTTATCAATATGGCTTTAAAGCGTACTCGTATTGTAGTCTGAAAAGCTCCGTAATCAGAATGATTGGCATCACGTATTTAAACAAATTTTAAAATTAATATAAAGCCTTATATGTACCTTATCCGTATTTTCAGACAATGAAAAACTACTACAATATCGTTAAAATAAGAAGGTAAATTTCGACGGTGTACAAATAACTATAAATAGCTCAATTGGGATTTCGGACGGTCGCAAAATCGTAGTACCTTGGTTCGAGTCCTGTCTGTCAGACCGACTTTTTTTCATTTTTTTTTTCAAGTTCCCTTCTTTTTTGAAGAAATCTATTATTTCGAGCCCATTTTTAGTATTTTTTAAAAAAATACGAAAATTTAAATTACACTAATTGCAATCATGATTTTTTATTCAAATAACCAGTTCAGTTTTTTATGTTGCTAAAATCAAAAAATATTATTCGTATTTCATCAGTATGTAATTTGTATCTCAATATAATTTCCAAAACACACGAATTAAAAAAAATACCGAGCGAAGCTCGGTCAACCAGGTACTATAAGTTTATGTAATTACATGTTATGAGTACAATATTAATGTCAATTTTGTTTTAACATTGAAACCTATAAAAAAATAATTATTAAGTTTATTTGTTCGAGAAAAAACTCGGGAGGATTTTTAAGATTTATTTTAATGTGTTAAAATCCATTTAAAAATAAAATGGTGCGTTCTTCCTGTTATTCGAGAGTCTCTCACATCATTCCCAAAATTGCGAGCTGAACTACCACTGTCATCACTAGCTTAAGACCGCTTTAAAAGATGCCGCGCTGAAAACTGACATCTGATGGTGGAAGAAATTAAGTCATGAAATACTTGCGTTACTGCTTCAGTACTACGTAGAACAAATAAAATGGAAAAATTAAAATTTTTTAATAATCGTCAAAAATATAATGAAAATACCGTGCCTCTACAACAAACTCTATTATATGCGACCCATTATGCGACAAATCAACGCAAAAAAAACACAACTATAATTTATCGGTGCGTTATATTCGTTCCGTATTATTATATCGATTTTTCATGGATTTAGAGGATCAATTTCATTAAGCAAGCAACCTCAATAGCCTTGTCAAATTATACGACTACTTACTGGTCGCTTGGTTTTCTCAAGAATCAAACTTTTAATAGAGGGATCTTCTCTTTTATTGTTAGTGTATTAAAGAGACGATTCCATAAATGAATTTTGCGTCATTTTATCCCGTAACTTTTAAGGGATTAGATTAAATAGTTTTTATAAACTTTAAGATTTTAGAAACTTTGTTAACTCGTCTACGAGATAGTTAATTAACTTAAGCAAATGTGTAGTAATATAATATCAGAAACCCAGCATTACTGTGATAAAAAGCAATAAATTGTTCAATTGAAATCACATTTTTGTTGCTGTTAGAGGATGATAAGAAATGGGTGTAAATTGAGAAGTCCACATTACAATATTCCCATAAAAGAGTTACAAAAATAGCAAAACTGGAATATGAAATAAGAATATATACAATGTTCACAGATTACAAGAAAATTGTTCTGAATACATCTAGGACCTATAGAAATAAAGAGTACCTTCTATAGGTACCCTTTATTTAAAGAGTACCTATACTACTACTAACTACTAACAATTGTAAGTGTAATTTCTTCAGTTAAATTATTTATTTATAACAAAAAATTGCAGGACCGAATCATAAAAACATAATCAGGTTTTAATTACATAATTGTGTATCAATAGTAACCAGTATGACATCAATATCAATAAATACACTGAAACGTAGACATGAATGCCGAAATTGGAACTGTGAAAAATCTTACTCATTACTGAAAAGAACCGTCCTTTAACTTCATACCGAAAATATTTTTTTAATAAAATATAAGTAACAAACGAACCTAGAGTTCACCTCAGAGTTAGTGGTCACTGCAGCTCATGGACTCAGAGAGCAACAATGGAACGCCTCACAGCATCAAATTACACTGGCTATCTGTACCTTTCAGACAATAACATAGCAAAGCAAGCTCTTTGGCGGTAGGATAGGTAAGAGGGAGGTACCTATTAAAAAGCCCCCAGCCCAAAAAAAGTGTTTACGCCTAGTAGAAATAAGTTTAAAAGAATAATACGGATTTTACAGATTCAAATTTCAGCTAAGCTTTGTAGACAATTTAAACGTGGACGTTTTATACGTGGTAGAACTACGCTGCGGCTGTAATGCGGTTGTGGCTCGAAAGGGGTGGGCTCGACCGGGGAGGAACCACGCTCTCACAGAATACCAGCTTACAATAGCAGCTTGATGCTGCTGTATTTCGTGTGATGGGTGTAGAGATCCGGAGAACATTTTTTACCGGAATTCTGGCATTCCACCTTAGTCCTCAGGGGTGACAACGCATCCGCGTTTTGATTCTTAGTCGAGGATAGATGTGGATGTCTATGGGCCACAGCATCAACTTTCCATCAGTTTTTTTTTAGTATAGGGTGACAATCTTGCACAAAGTCCAGCTGATGGTAAGTGGTTGCTGCGGCCCATAGATATCTACATTTATCCTCCATTACAAATCAAAATGCAGATGCGTTGTCACCTGTGAGGACTAAAATGCCTTGTTTCCAGTAAGAAAGGTCTCCGGTTCTTTACACTCACCACATGAAACACAGCAGCATTAAGCTACTATTTTACGCTGGTATTCTGTGAGAGCGTGGTCCTTCCCCGGTCGAGCCGACTCATTCGCTCTTCAACTATACTACTAATGTAACTGCAGCATGGCTCTACCAGTTATATAGGTAGGTGGACTGTGTGTTCGTTTGTCACCCTTATTATATATTTTCCGTGTCATTCCTGAATTTTATTTTTACACATATTATATTCGAGAAATATAACATTTCATATAAAGGTTAAAAAAAAGGTTGTAATGCTCATAAAGGTCTTCTCTACCTGTTTACACAACATACATTTAAATTATACTATATTTACTCTTCACGCAATACTGTTAACAAACATATTACAGTGCCCAATATTAAATAGACACTATAATGTCTCTCATCAGACATCAGTTTATAAAATTCTCATACTCTAGTCAGTTTCAATGTGTATTATTCTAGCGATACGCCCCAGCTTCGTGCTGGACACCTGCCGGCTACAATTGAGTATTTAAACCATCCAGGAACCCACTCAAATTCACACAAAAAATTCTATAAATTAATTTTATTATTCATAGCCCGAACTAACTAATAATTATTTTTTACTATCAATATAAAGCCCCCGCAATCTCGTTAAAATTCGTACTCGTGGAATTTCGTTAAAAATTCGTTCTCAATTGGACTCAAAATGATAAAAATAACAATTTTGACAATTTTCAAACCTGTAGGAGCTACAGATTAAAGCTTAATATTTTTAAAGTACAGGGTACTGCCCTGGTGGAATTTCACAAAACACGTTCTTAGTAATTTTAAACATGTCAAAAAGAATATTCTGGCCAAGTTTTATAATAGTGATTAATTTTAATTAAAGCCCCCGCAACCCCCTTGCGGGTGGATTTCGTAAAATCCGTTCTTATTTGACCTCTTCTTCTACCAATCCTACCAAATTTCAAGTCTAGGCCTTTTGGTTATGAGTCAACAAATAGGTGAAAATCTTATATATAATAAATGCTAACCTTCACATCCCCAGTAAACGTTTTTTCGTCCGTTTGGTGCGATTGCTTCTTATTCCTCGTGCAGAATTTAGTTGTAATACTGGGACAACAAACAAGCATACAGTTCAGCTTGACTTTTTTTCTGCTCAATAGTCCATCTGGGCCAATACCGCACTCCTTATGTGGCTACTGCAGTATACGGACACCTGCAGCTAACTATAAAATAAGATACTGCGTACCCTACAGACCGATAGACAGCTGTGCAAGCAATGCTATTTGGCGGCACCTATTTCTGCTGCCAATAAATAGCAATAATGATTTCTTATATTTACGCGAACACTACACATTGAAATAATACTAGTTTTTAAGGAATTCATCGCGTATATTTAACTTTTTAAATACCCGACGTTTCGAACGCTTTACAGCAGTCATGGTCACGGGCGGGACTGAGATGTTCAACGTCCATATGTCATAGTTAACCGCGGTTACCATAGATTAAAATTTATAATAAATAAAATTAAATCCCAACCCAAGCATACAACTGCAAGACTTCAAGATACCATAAGTTCATACTGTATAGATCGGACAAAAGTTAAATTTTAATCTATGGTAACCGCGGTTAACTATGACATATGGACGTTGAACATCTCAGTCCCGCCCGTGACCATGAGTGCAGTAAAGCGTTCGAAACGTCGGGTATTTAAAAAGTTAAATATACGCAACGAATTCCTTAAAAACTAGTATTATTTCAATTTTATACACAGTGGAGCCACGCTGCGCCTATATTATGGTTGTAATAAGAATGGATCGGCTCGAACAGGGAAGGACCACGCTCTTACACATGTAATAGTGGGGATAAGCGGTCCACTATTAACAGACTCCGAGTGGTCTAGTGGCGGAGAAATGAAAATACTATTTATTTGCAAACGACTGGTGTATCAAGTATTGAATATGGAATACGGAGTATGGAATATGGAATATGGAATATTGAATGAACTTTACGTCGACCCAGCCTATATTTATATGTCCGGCTACGTCGTTAGTTAACCAATAGTAACAATTTTATTTGTATTATACGTTCCATTTGCCGGCGTGAGACTCGAGTTATCTTCTCGTATCTACGTCGCTGAGCTGGGCTATAAAAGTTGTGCAAGGCGGCGCGCACGCGTAGTCGGCGAGCGGCAGCGGCGTAGGACACAGCTCCGGAACGACAAGAAGAAGCCAGCTGCGGTGTTGAAGAAACGGCTTCAAAATTGGTCGACGGATACGTAACGATAGCGGCGTGTGAAGTCGGTGTGGCGCTGAATGATATTTGCGGCTGTTTCTTTATTAGAACGTTAAAAATACGTCAAATTATCTCGCAATATACAGCGCGCAGTAGCTCAGTAACCGGGAATAGTTAGGAAATAAAATGTTTTTTTTTCTGCCCTTCGGCGTTATGTTAGCAGCGGAGTATATATTATTTATTGCCGTATATTAGTCTGGCTGCTACATCACTCTCCCCCTAGCGAAAGTGTACCGGAGGCTTGACGACTCGCCCGTATTTCGTAGTTTTTAAAATAGGTTTCATCTGGGTTGATGTAGATGATGGAGTTTCAAGCTTCCTCGCTGGTGGTTTTGTGATGATGATGAATCCCCTGCAGTATCCTCGTTAATAATATAGGCAGGCTTTAGTCGGTCGATCGATATAATCGTAGATTTCCTTCCGGGTATTTGTAGTTTAAAAGCCTTGCTATTTCTCTCTAATACTTTATACGGTCCATCGTAGGTTGGTTGAAATTGTTTTTTGACTGAGTCGTTTCTTACAAAAACTTGCTTGCATGTTTTCAAATCTTGGTGAATGAATACTGATTTATTATTTAAGTGTGATTGATTTCGGTGCATTTTGACGATAAGGCTTTGTTGATTGATTCTCGAAGTTGAGTTACGAAATCGTAATCCATTTCTTGTTTGTTTGACGCTGCTGAAGTGAAGAAGTCACACGGCAGCCTTATGCTGCAGCCGTAGGTTAGCTGAGCGGCGCTAAGACTAGAGTCTGCACGCGGTGTTGCTCGTAGTCCGAGTAGCACTGTAGGTAGCTCATCGATCCACTTTGTATGTTGAGATAAACGAGTTTTGAGTGCGGTCTTCAATGTACGATGCCATCGTTCGATTATTCCGTTTGATTGAGGATGGTATGCTGTTGTACGTGTCTTCTGTATTCCCATAGTTTGAAGAAGTTTGAGGAATAGGTTGCTTTCGAAGTTTCTTCCTTGATCCGTTGTGATGGTTTTAGGTGATCCGAAACGAGTAATCTAATTTTCATAAATTATCTTCGCGACGGATTAAGCTGAAGTATCATCGGTAGGTATTGCTTCTGGCCATCTTGTTGTTCTGTCGATCATTGTTACGAGGTAACGATGTCCTTGCGGTGAAGTAGGTAATGGTCCAACGATGTCAACGTGCAGGTGTTCGAATCTCTCCGTAGGTGGAAATGTAGCTAGACTACTTGATGTATGCCTTTGTACTTTGCATTTTTGGCATTGAATGCATTGCTTCGCCCAGGTTCCAACATCCGCTTGCATTGAAGGCCAAAAGAATTTTTCAGTGATGAGTTTTCTTGTTGTTCTAACACCTGGATGACTAATGTTGTGCATTGTATTGAAGACTTCGCGACGACATTCTTCTGGTAGGTATGGTCGCATGGTTGACGTTGAGGCTTCACAGTAGATAGGTAGATGCGTCATTTACATTGTAACTTGCTTGATGGACAAGTTACCTTGCTTCGATAGATGTTTTATGTTGTCACTATCTATGTCTTGTGCTTGCGGCGATCTTATGATAGTCGATTGATGTAGGGCACGTTACACTGTCGATTGGTACGCGACTGAGTGCGTCGGCGACTGTGTTGTCCTTTCCACTGATGTGACGTATGTCGGTCGTGAATTCACTTATGAAAATAAGTTGTCTTGCTCGTCGTGGTGTTTCCGATAGCGATGGTTTCTTTGGAAGTACATATGTTAATGGCTTGTGGTCGGTAAAAACGATCAGGTTTCGACCTTCGAACGTTTTTCTGAAGTGCTTAATAGGTATGTAGCAGCCAGATTAATCAAACCTAAACGGGAATAAATAATATATACTCCGCTGCTACCATAACGCGGAAGGCGAGAATAAATAAAAAAACATTTTATTTCCTAATTATTCTTGGCTACTGAGATACTGCGGACTGTATATAGATAATTTGACGTTCTTATAAAGAAACAAGAAGCAGCCGCAAATATCATTCAGCGCCACACCGACTTCACACGCCGCTATCGTCACGTATCCGTCGACCAATGGTGAGCCGTTTCTTCAACGCCGCAGTTCGTTTCCTCTTGCTGTTCCGGAGCTGTATTCCACACCGCCGCCGCTCGCCGACTACGCGTGCGCACCGATCTGCATGTCTTATATAGCCCGGTCCAGCGACGTAGCTTCGTGAACAACAAACAAGTCTCACGCCGGGAAACGAAACGTAGATAATTGTATATTTTAAATAGTTTTCATTGGTCATAAAATAAGCAATATAATTGGCTAGGCAAAATATTAATTGTTACCATTGGCAAATCAATAGTGAGCCAGCCATATAAATATAGGCAAGGTTGATGCAAAATATATTCCATTCCGAATCCCATTCGACAGTACATTCTAAATGCTTATAAACAGTAGTTTCATTTCTCCACCTTAAAGAAAACCACTCGGAGTCTGTTAATAGTGGACAGTTCCTCTCCACTATTACAGTGGTGACCCCGTACGAACACCGAGGGGGAAGATCCGGTACGAACACCAAGAAGGAACACCCTGCGACGTACCACTACTATTGCACGAACACCGCGAAGGAAACCCGTACGAACACCGAGAAGGAAGACTTCAGTTTATATAAAATCAGTGTAATCAAGCCGTCATTATGGAGCAGGAGGCAAACACATATACATCAAACCCGGTAAAAGAACCAGAAATCGCCGGTATATCTCTATCGTTAAGAATACCACCGTTTTGGAGAGACAAACCACGACTTTGGTTCGTCAGTTTTGAAGCCGCAACGAATGGTTTAAAGAAGAGCCAAGCGCAATTAGCACAGATGGTGATAGCCCAACTTGAGAAACAAGACATCGAACAAATTGCGGACCTGTTGTACAACCCACCAGCAGTCGACCAGTATAATTCACTGAAGGATCGTCTGATCTCCGCATACGAAGAATCCGACAGTCGACAGCTACAAAAACTTCTATCAGAAATAGAACTTGGAGACCAGAAACCCACACAACTCCTACGCAAAATGCGTACTTTGGCGCGAGATAAAGTTCCGGATTCAACACTACGGCTAATGTGGGTAAACCACCTACCACCACATATTCGATCGGTAATAGCAGTCAGCGAAACATTCAGCACGCAGACGAAGCTCGACGAACTGGCACTCCTGGCGGACAAGATGATCGAAATCAGCAGTAGCTCACACATATCGATCATCGAAGGCACTTCAACAAAGGCCAATGATACCCAGTTTCTTCTCGAAGAAATTCGGAAGCTATCATTCGAAGTCGCCGCGCTCAAAGCTTCCCAGCATCATACCTTTTACCAGCAACAGTACAACCAGCGCAATCAGCAACACCGAAGATCACCTTTTCGTCGCAACCGCTCTGCAAGTAGAAGTCGAATAAGCTCAACATCAAGATCCCCTTACTGCTACTATCATCGACGTTTCGGGGTCGAGGCAAGAAAATGCACAGCACCGTGTACATTCAAAAATGAAAATACGAATACGGAAAACTAACTAGTACGCTCGATGCGACGGGATCCAGCGTAACAGCAAAGTCCTACCGTCTTTTCGTCACCGATAAAAAAAGCAAGCTCACTTTCCTTATCGACACCGGAGCAAATATCTCAGTGTTACCGCCGAAGCAAGGACAGAAGTTGAAGCCACTAGATTTTCAACTCTATGCAGCAAACAATACGGTTATTCCTACATATGGAGAAAAAACAATGGAACTTGATTTTAATCTACGCCGACCATTCAAATGGAGATTTATCGTCGCTAAAGTCAGCAAACCAATCATCGGTGCTGATTTTCTTCAACATCACCAGTTGGTCGTCGACATCAAAAATAGAAGAATCATCGACGGGAAAACCAATCTTGCATCTCAGTCTTTTGTACAAGCAACCAATCTGCCCACAATAAGAAGCATAGATGTGCAACAACCGTATCACAAGATCCTCGAAGAATACCCTGGTATCACAAGAATAACTTCAATGAAATTAACACCGAAGAACGACGTTGAGCATTTCATCGACACCAATGGACCACCACTTCATTGTCGTGCACGTCCAATCGCACCACACCTATACGAGCAAGTTCGAAAGGAATTCGAAAACATGATTGAGCAAGGAGTATGCCGTCCAAGCAAAAGCCCTTGGTCATCACCACTTCACATTGTACCGAAGAAGAACGGAGAATTACGAGTTTGTGGAGATTACAGAAGACTGAATTCTATTACCACTCCTGACCGCTACCCAATACCGCGAGTCAGGGATTTCACTCATCAACTATCAGACAAGACTATATTCTCCACCATCGATCTCAACCGAGCTTACCAACAAATAAGAGTCCGCGATGAAGACATAGAGAAGACAGCAATAATTACCCCAATGGGATTATTCGAATTCTCAAGAATGATCCCAGGATTAAAGAACGGAGGTCAAACTTTCCAAAGATTCATACACGAAGTACTTCATGGACTGGATTTCGTTTTCGCATTTATTGATGATCTCCTTGTTGCAAGCCCTGATAAAGAAACGCACGAAACCCATCTACGCACCGTGCTACAGCGATTAGAAGACAACGGAATCACAATCAACCCTTCGAAATGCATATTTGGACAGCAAGAAGTTCAATTTCTTGGTTTCACCGTCAGCAAGGAAGGAATAAAACCGCCTGCCGAAAAAGTCAGAGCAATCATCGATTATGCAAAACCTAAAACTATCGAAGAGCTAAGGCGTTTTCTTGGGATGATAAATTTTTACAGAGAACACATACCTAAAGCCGCTGAAATCCAAGCACCACTTCACGCCTACCTTCACAACACGAAGAAAAAAGATAAAACGTCAATCGAATGGAACGATGAAGCCACGAAGGCATTTGAAGCTTGTAAAATTGCGATCCAAAATGCAGCTTTACTCGCTCACCCATCACACGAAGCAACCCTTGCTATCTTCAGCGACGCATCCGATCTCTCAGCAGGAGCAGTTCTCCAACAATACAGCAATGGGAAATGGCAACCACTTGGATATTTTTCGAAGAAGTTCTCCGATACTCAACGTAACTACAGTACATTCGACCGAGAGCTACTCGCTATTTACATGGCTATCAAGCACTTCAGAAAAACGTTCGAGGGTCGAAACCTGATCGTTTTTACCGACCACAAACCATTAACATATGTACTTCCAAAGAAACCATCACTATCGGAAACACCACGAAGAGCAAGACAACTTATTTTCATAAGTGAATTCACGACCGACATACGTCACATCAGTGGAAAGGACAACATAGTTGCCGACGCACTCAGTCGCGTACCAATCGACAGTGTAACGTGCCCTACATCAATCGACTATCATAAGATCGCCGCAGCACAAGACAGAGATAGTGACAACATAAAACATCTATCGAAGCAAGGTAACTTGTCCATCAAGCAAGTTACAATGCCAATGACGCATCTACCTATATACTGTGAAGCCTCAACGACAACCATGCGACCATACATACCAGAAGAATGTCGTCGCGAAGTCTTCAATGCACTGCACAACATTAGTCATCCAGGTGTTAGAACAACAAGAAAACTCATCACTGAAAAATTCTTTTGGCCTGCAATGCAAGCGGATGTTGGCAACTGGGCGAAGCAATGCATTTAATGCCAAAAATGCAAAGTACAAAGGCATACATCAAGTAGTCTAGCTACATTTCCACCCACGGAGAGATTCGAACACTTGCACGTTGACATCGTTGGACCATTACCTACTTCACCGCAAGGACATCGTTATCTCGTAACAATGATCGACAGAACAACAAGATGGCCAGAAGCAATACCTACCGATGATACTTCAGCCGAATCCGTCGCGAAGATAATTTATGAAAATTGGATTACTCGTTTCGGATCACCTAAAACCATCACAACGGATCAAGGAAGGAATTTCGAAAGCAACCTATTCCTCAAACTTCTTCAAACTATGGGAATACAGAAGACGCGTACAACAGCATACCATCCTCAGTCAAACGGAATAATCGAACGATGGCATCGTACATTAAAGACTGCACTCAAAACTCGTTTATCTCAACATACAAAGTGGATTGATGAGCTACCTACAGTGCTACTCGGACTACGAGCAACACCGCGTGCAGACACTAGTCTTAGCGCCGCTCAGCTAACCTACGGCTGCAGCATAAGGCTGCCGTGTGACTTCTTCAGTTCAGCAGCGTCAAACAAACAAGAAATGGATTACGATTTCGTAACTAAACTTCGAGAATCAATTAACAAAGCCTTATCGTTGAAATGCACCGAAATGCAATCACACAGAAATAATAAATCAGTATTCATTCACCAAGATTTGAAAACATGCAAACAAGTTTTTGTAAGAAACGACGCAATGAAAAAACAATTTCAACCTACCTACGATGGACCGTATAAAGTATTAGAGAGAAATAGCAAGACTTTTAAACTACAAATACCCGGAAGGAAATCTACGATTATGTCGATCGACCGACTAAAGCCTGCCTTTATTATTAACGAGGATACTGCAGAGGCATCATCATCATCAAAACCACCAGCGAGGAAGCTTGAAACTTCATCATCTACATCAACCCAGTTGAAACCTATTTTAAAAACTACGAAATACGGGCGAGTCGTCAAGCCTCCGGTACGCTTTCGCTGGGGGGAGAGTGATGTAGCAGCCAGATTAATCAAACCTAAACGGGAATAAATAATATATACTCCGCTGCTACCATAACGCGGAAGGCGAGAATAAATAAAAAAACATTTTATTTCCTAATTATTCTTGGCTACTGAGATACTGCGGACTGTATATAGATAATTTGACGTTCTTATAAAGAAACAAGAAGCAGCCGCAAATATCATTCAGCGCCACACCGACTTCACACGCCGCTATCGTCACGTATCCGTCGACCAATGGTGAGCCGTTTCTTCAACGCCGCAGTTCGTTTCCTCTTGCTGTTCCGGAGCTGTATTCCACACCGCCGCCGCCCGCCGACTACGCGTGCGCACCGATCTGCATGTCTTATATAGCCCGGTCCAGCGACGTAGCTTCGTGAACAACAAACAAGTCTCACGCCGGGAAACGAAACGTAGATAATTGTATATTTTAAATAGTTTTCATTGGTCATAAAATAAGCAATATAATTGGCTAGGCAAAATATTAATTGTTACCATTGGCAAATCAATAGTGAGCCAGCCATATAAATATAGGCAAGGTTGATGCAAAATACATTCCATTCCGAATCCCATTCGACAGTACATTCATAAACATAAACAGTAGTTTCATTTCTCCACCTTAAAGAAAACCACTCGGAGTCTGTTAATAGTGGACAGTTCGTCTCCACTATTACATAGCCATGTAAATAGCGAGTAGCTCTCGGTCGAATGTACTGTAGTTACGTTTATTATCGGAGAACTTCTTCGAAAAATAGCCAAGTGGTTGCCATTTCCCATTACTGTATTGTTGGAGAACGACTTCTGCTGAGATATCGGACGCGTGGCTGAAGATAGCAAGGGTTGCTTCGTGTGATGGGTGAGCGAGAAAAGCTGCATTTTGGATCGCAACTTTACAAGACTCAAACGGCTTCGTGGCTTCCTAGTTCCATCCGATTGACGTTTTATCTTTTTCTTCATGTTGTGAAGGTAGGCGTGAAAGGTTGCTTGAATTTCAGCGGCTTTAGGTATGTGTTCTCTGTAAAAATTTATCATCCCAAGAAAACGCCTTAGCTCTTCGATAGTTTTAGGTTTCGCATAATCGGTGATTGCTCTGACTTTTTCGGCAGGCGGTTTGATTCCTTCCTTGTTAACGGTGAAACCAAGAAATTGAACTTCTTGTGGGCCAAATATGCATTTCGAAGGGTTGATAGTGATTCCGTTGATTTCTAATCGCTGTAGCACGGTGCGTAGATGAGTTTCGTGTGTTTCTTTATCAGGGCTTGCAACAAGGAGATCATCAATGAATGCAAAAACGAAATCCAGTCCATGAAGTACTTCGCGTATGAATCTTTGGAAGGTTTGACCAGCATTCTTTAATCCTGGGGTCATTCTTGTAAATTCGAATAATCCAATTGGGATAATTATTGCTGTCTTCTCTATGTCTTCGTCGCGTACTATTATTTGTTGGTAAACTCGGTTGAGATCGATGGTGAAGAATATAGTCTTGTCTGACAGGTGATGAGTGAAATCCTTGACTCGCGGTATTGGGTAGCGGTCAGGAGTGGTAATAGAATTCAGTCTTCTATAATCTCCACAAACTTGTAATTCTCCGTTCTTCTTCGGTACAATGTGAAGTGGTGATGACCAAGGGCTTTTGCTAGGACGGCATATTCCTTGCCTCAATCATGTTTTCGAATTTCTTTCGAACTTGTTCTTATAGGTGTGGTGCGATTTAACGTGCACGGAAATGAAGTGGTGGTCCATTGGTTTCGATGAAATACTTAACGTCGTTCTTCGGTGTTAATTTCATTGAAGTTATTCTTGTGATTCCAGAGTCGGATCTTGTAATACGATTTTTGAACATCTATTCTTCTTATTGTGGACACATTGGTTGCTTGGACGAAAGAATGAGATGCAAGATTGGTTTTCCCGTCGATGATTCTTCTATTTTTGATGTCGACGAATAATTGGTGATGTTGAAGAAAATCAGCACCGATGATTAGTTTGCTGACTTTAGCGACAATAAATCTCCATTTGAATGGTCGGCGTAGGTTTAAATTCAGCTCCATTGTTTTTTCTCCATCTGTAGGAATCACTGTATTGTTTGTTGCATAGAGTTGAAAATCCAGTGGCTCCAAATTCTGCCTTTGTTTAGGCGGTAACACTGAGATATTCGCTCCGCTGTCGATAAGGAAAGTAAGCTTGCTTTTTTTATCGGTGACGAAAAGAAGGTAGGACTTTGCTGTTACGCTGGATCCCGTCGCATCGAGCGTATTAGTTGTTCCATCGACTTCGTATTTTCATTTTTGAATGTACACGGTGCCGTGCATTTTCTTGCCTCGAACCCGAAACGTCGATGATAGTAGCAGTAAGGGGATCTTGATGTTGAGCTTGTTCGACTTCTACTTGCAGAGCAGTTGCGATGAAAAGGTGATTTTCGGTGTTGCTGATTGCGGTAGTTGTACTGTTGTTGGTATAAGGTGTAATGCTGGGAAGCTCTGAGCGCGGCGACTTCGAATTTCTTCGAAAAGAAACTGGCTTGATGTATATGTGTCGGATTTCTTCGCTTCTCGCTCCATAATGACGGCTTGATTACACTGATTTTATATAAACTGAAGTCTTCCTTCTCGGTGTTCGTAACGGGATCTTCCATCTAGGTGTTCGTAACGGGATCTTCCTTCTAGGTGTTTGTAACGGGGTCACCACTGTAATAATGGGGATAGGCGGTCCACTATTAACAGACTCCGAGTGGTCTAGTGGCGGAGAAATGAAACTACTATTTATGTGCAAACGACTGGTGTATCAAGTATTTAATATGGAATACGGGGTATGGAATATGGAATATGGAATTGTGAATTTTACGTCGACCCAGCCTATATTTATATGTCCGACTACGTCGTTAGTTAACCAATAGTAACAATTTTTATTTTTATTATACGTTCCATTTGCTGGCGTGAGACTCGTGTTATCTTCTCGTATCTACGTCGCTGGATTGGGCTATAAAAGTTGTGCAGGGAGACGCGCGCGCGTAGTCGGCGAGCGGCGGTGGCGTTGGACACATCTTCGAAACAGCAAGAAGAAGCGAGCTGCGGCGTTAAAGAAACGGCTTCAAAATGGTCGACGGATACATAACGATAGCGGCGTGTGAAGACGATGTGGCGCTGAATGATATTTGCGGCTGTTTCTTTATTAGAACATTAAATATATACGTCAAATTATCTCGCATCAATATGCAGCCCGCAATATCTCAGTAGCCGGGGATAGTTAGGTAATAAATGTTTTCTTCGCCTTCTGTGTTATGGTAGCAGCAGGGTATATATTATTTATTGCCGATTAGCCTGGCTGCTACACACACTACCGTACCCAATCTGCTTTCGCCGTGGCTGATAAAATGTGATAATAGCCACTACACCACTACACGTCTAACAAATTATGAATATTATAAACGATATCCATTTGTACCGTCAGAAAAGACACGTTGATTTTAGGTCTGCAGGTGTCTCCATCTTTTCAGTCTGATTAGATTTCAGATTAGATAGAAAGATAAGTATGGCATGAGAAGTACGATGAGAATTCCTCATCATCATCATCATTACAGCCCTTCACAAGTCCACTGCTGAACATAGGCCTCCCCCAAGTAATGCCACAAAGCACGGTCCTGAGCCACCCTCATACATCGACTTCCTGCATGTCTTATCAGGTCGTCACTCTATCTAGTGGGGGGTCGCCCAACACTACGCCTACCGGTACGAGGCTGCCACTCGAGAACCTTTCTTCCCCATCGGTTATCGGTTCTTCGAGCTATATGTCCGTTCCATTGCCACTTCAGCTTACTAATCCGTTGGGCTATGTCGGTCATTCTGGCGGATATCCTCATTTTGGTTCAACACCCATACGCCCAGCAGTGAAGGACCACGTCTCAGACCCGTAAGTCATCACTGGCAACACGCACTGGTTGTACAATCTAGTTTTCAGATATTGAGGTATATTTGACGAGAAGATGTGTGGTAATTTCCCGAACGCTGCCCAGCCGAGTTGAATCCGTCGATTGACCTCTCGGTCGAAGTTGGACTTACCTAGTCGGACTATTTGTCCTCGGTAAACGTACTCGTCAACAACTTCGAGCATAGTGCTCCCAACAACTACCGGCATAGGTGTGACATGTACATTAAACATGACCTTTGTTTTGTCCATGTTCATCTTAAGACCTGTCCGTTGAGAGACAGCATTGAGGTCATTGAGCATATTGCTAAGGTACTCCAGCGATTCTGCCATAAGGACTATATCGTCGGCAAATCGAAGGTGAGTAATGTACTCGCCATTGATGTTAATACCGTATACTTTCCAGTCCAGTAGCTTAAAAACGTCTTCTAATGCAGCGGTGAAGAGTTTGGGGGATATAACATCACCCCGTCCTACACCTCTCTGCAGTTGGATAGGTTTCGAACTCTGGTTATGTACATGGACAGCCAACGTAGCCCTACTGTACAAACACTTCAGCACTTCGATATACCGACAGTCAACTTGGCACCGCTGAAGAGAATGTAGCACCGTCCAAATTTCGACGGAATCAAAGGCTTTCTCATAGTCCACATATGTCAGGCAAAGTGGCAGATTGTACTCTTCGGTCTTCTGTACAATCTGCCGCAGGGTATGTATGTGGTCTATGGTACTGAAGCCTTTTCGGAAACTAGCTTGTTCGGGAGGCTGGAAGTCGTCGAGTCTGCGTGCGAGACGATTCGTAATGACTCTCGAAAATAGTACGTAGACGCGGCTCAGAAGGGAAATCGGTCTGAAGTTCTTCAAGAGAGCGTTGTCGCCTTTCTTAAAGAACAAGACCACCGCACTTTTGCTCCACGACTTCGGAGTAGTGCCACCATGGAAGACGGAATTGAAGAGCTTCTGAAGGACTTCAAGTACCGGTGTTCCACCCGCTTTCAGAAGTTCCCTGTAGTTCCATCCTCGCCTGGGGCCCTGCCGTTTTTAAGGTGCTCGAGAGCCATTCTAATCTTGCTCAGACTGACGTCCGGGATATCATAGGAATAGTGTCGGATAAGACTTGCTCTTGGATCGTTACTCACACTTGCATGTGGCTCCAACGATGATGTGTACAGCTGCCCATAGAACCTCTTAATCTCACTCAAAATCTCAGGTGTCCCGGAAACGATGCTGCCACATTCAGTCTCCAGCTTTGAAAGTTGGCTTTTTCTGACAGACAGATCTCTGGCAAAGACTTTGGAGCCCTGGTTCCGCTCGATCGCTTCTTTTATACGAGCAGTATTAAAGTTGCGTAAGTCTTGCCGCATGCATTTGGAGATCTGTCTGTTCAGTTGCCTGTATGCTGTCAAATCTGTTGACGATATCAGCCTCATCTCCCGTCTAACAGCCATGAAATTAAGAGTGTGTTCGGTGAGTTTGTATTTCCGTCCAAATACAATCTGAGCGTCTTCAAGGCAAAAGTGAATAGGCTTTTGCTACGCTAAGACGAAGAAGAAGTTTCATCACCACTTTTCGTCAGGTAAAGCACTTTTAATATGTAAAAAATCATAGATTTTCTTGCAAGATACAGAGGGCGCTAGAATCGCGAGCGTAGCTATCCATGGTAGGAACGGCATACTGTTACCGCACTTTAAGCCCTCGCCTTACTCTAACAGACCACAACTCTGTTCTATGCCACTACGCTACTCTTTATTCCAAGTTGATAAACAGTAGCAAAACAAGGACTAAAGTTTTAAGCAAAAATTTGCTTATTGCCACGATAAAGAAAACGACGCAATGTATTTCTTTATTGCTCATCGGATCTAAGGTAGAGGCATCTAATTTATTAAGCTTTGCATCAAACGGCAGTAGAAGCAGGATTAGTAACAATATATTAGTTTATGTACGTACATGTAATGAGTAATTTTGATTTATTAAACCTTTAAATCTATGAAAAAGATAATTATTAAATTTTATTTCTTCGAGAAAAAAACTCGCGAGACTTTTTAAGATTTATTTTAATTTGTTAATATCCACTTAAAAATAAAATGGTGCGTTCTTCCTGTTATTTGAGAGTCTCTCCCATCATTCCCAAAATTGCGAGCTGAACTACCACTGTCATCACTAGCTTAAGACCGCTTTAAAAGTTGCCGGGCTGAAAACTGACATCTTATGGTGGAAGAAATTAAGTCATGAAATACTTGCGTTACTGCTTCAGTACTACGTAGAACACATAAAATGGAAAAATTTAAGTTTTTTAATAATTGTAAAAATATAATGAAAATACCGTGCCTCTACAACAAACTCTTATCTATATCATTATATATTCGTCGGTGCGTTATATTCGTTCCGTATTATTATATCGATTTTTCATTGATTCACAGGATCAATTTCATTAAGAAAGCGACCTCAATAGCCTTGTCAAATTATACGACTACTTACTGGTTGCTTGGTTTTCTCAAGAATCAAACTTTTAATTGAGGGATCTTCTCTTTTATTGTTAGTGTATTAAAGAGACGATTCTATCGAATCGGATTAGATTAAATCGGTTTTATTTACTTTAAGATTTTAGAAACTTTGTTAACTCGTCTACGAGATAGTTAATTAACTTAAGCAAATGTGTATTAATATAATATCAGAAACCCAGCATTATTGCGATGAAAGCAATAAATTGTTCAATTGTAGTCACATTTTTGTTGCTGTTAGGGGATGATAAGAAATTATTGTAAATTGAGAAGTCCACATTACAAAATTCCCATAAAAGAGTTACAAACCTGGAATATGAAATAAGAATATATTGTATATATTTAAGGGATTAGATTAAATCGGTTTTATTTACTTTAAGATTTTAGAAACTTTGTTAACTCGTCTACGAGATAGTTAATTAACTTAAGCAAATGTGTAGTAATATAATATCAGAAACCCAGTATTATTGCGATGAAAGCAATAAATTGTTCAATTGTAGTCACATTTTTGTTGCTGTTAGGGGATGATAAGAAATTATTGTAAATTGAGTCCACAGTCCACAAATTCACATTACAAAATTCCCATAAAAGAGTTACAAAAATAGCAAACCTGGAATATGAAATAAGAATATATACAATGTTCACAGATTACAAGAAAATTGCTCTGAATACATCTAGGACAAACAGAAATAAAGAGTACCTATAAACTAACCATTGTAAGTGTCATATCTTCAGTTAATTTATTTATAACAAAAAAATTTCAGGACCGAATCATAAAAACTTAATCAGGTTTTAATTACATAATTGTGTATCAATAGAAACTAGTATGATATCAATATCACTAAAGATGATGAGATGATTGATGCTACTGTGTTTCGTATGATCAGTGTAGAGATCCGGAGACCATTTTTACTGGAATTGTGGCATTCCATCTTAGTCCTTAGGGATGAAAACGCATCTACGCTTTGATTCTTAGTCGAGGATAGATGTGGATGTCTATGGGCCACAGCATCTACTTTCTACCAGTTTTTTTTTATAGTATAGGGTGACAATCTTGCACAAATACCAGCTGATTGTAAGTAGTTGCTGCGGTCCATAGACATCTACATTTATCCTCCATTACAAATCAAAATGCAGATGCGTTGTCACCCGTGAGGACTAAGATGGAATGACTTGTTTCCAGTAAGAAAGGTCTCCGGTTCTCTACACTCACCATATGAAACACAGCAGCATTAAGCTACTATTTTACACTGGTATTCTGTGAGAGCGTGGTCCTTCCCCGGTCGAGCCGACCCATTCGCTCTACAACTATACTACTAATATAACTGCAGCATGGCTCTACCACGTATATAGGTAGGTGGACTGTGTCATTCCTGACGTTTATTTTTACACATATAATATTCGAGAATTATAACCTTTCATATAAAGGTTAAAAAATAGTTTTTAATGCTCATAAAGATCTTCTGTGCCTGTTTACAGAATATACATTCAATTTATACTATATTTACTGTACACGCAATAATGTTAAAACATAGTACAATGTCCAATATGAAATAGAACCTATAATGTATCTTAGAAGGTTAATCAGACATCAGTTTATAATATTCTCATACTCTAGTCAGTTTCAATGTGTAGGTATTATTTTTGCGATGGGCCCCAGCTTCGTACTAGACACCTGCCGGGTACAATTGAGTATTTAAACCATCCAGGAACCCACTCAATACTCACACAAAAAATTATACAAATTAATTTTATTGGAACGAAGTTCCTTATCACGCGTAGCAAAAGGGGGCTAGATGGAAAAAATTAAGACCAAAAGTTGTAACGACACTTTTTGCTATAGTTGTAAGCCGTGCGGCTTGCAAATGTTTCTCTGTCTGTCTGTCTCTCTCTCTCTCTCTCTCTCTCTCTCTCTCTCTCTCATAGAAAGCAAGCCAGTTATTTTCGCTTCATCTTTCTATTTCGCATTGAACAGTGTAGTGTCGCGTCGACTATTTTTGTTGAGTGTATACAGGTTTTTTGTACATAATAAATGATATAAAATAATAACAATAATTAATCCTGACAGTGTTTCAGCACAAGTTCCGGATATTTCTGAGGTAGTTAAGTAAGTAGAGATTTTATACAGACAATAATAAATGCTTATGTATTTTTAGCAAGTACGCATTATAACCTCTCTTCACTATAGTGCTAACTAAGGCATACGCGTTATAATCTCTCCATTATTGTGTGTTTAGCAAGTGTACGCGTCATAACTTTAATAAACATAAAAGCAAATTATATTTTAATATTACAATATCAATTCATATGTATTAAGCAAGACGTGCGTGTTCTAACCTATACGCTGTTGTGTTTACGAAGTCGTATATATATATATTTTTTTTTTTTTTTTTCTCTTTTTTTTTTTTTTTTTTTTTTTTTTTTTTTTTTATTTTTTTTTATGGGGGGGGGTTTTTTTTTTAAAAAATTATTGGTTTTTTTTTATTTTATTTATTTTAAACCCCCATTGTTCTTTTTTTGCAAGTCTCTAGGACTTGAAATTTGGTAGGATTATGAGTCAGTACATAGGTGAAAATCTTTTATATATATATATATATATATATATATATATATATATATATATATATAAGAAATGGTAACCTTTACATTCGCAGTAAACGTTTTTTCGTCTGTTTGGTGCGATTACTTCTTATTCGTCGTGCAGAATTTAGTTGTAATATTGACACAACAAACAATCATACAGTTCACCTTGACATTTGTCTGTTCGAGATTCCATCTGGGCAAATACCGCACTCCTTAGGTGTTTACTGCAGTACACAGAAACCCGCAGCTAACTAGAAAATAAGGTACTGCGCACCCTACAGACCGGTATGCCGCTAATAAATAGCAATTTTATACACAGTGGAGCCACGTTGCGCCTATATTATGGTTGTAATAAAATTTGATCGACTTGACCGGGGAAGGACCACGCTCTTACACACTACCGTACCTTATCCGCTTTCGCCATGGCTGAAAATATGTGATAGTAGCCACTCTTACGCCGCCACTACACATCTAACAAATTATGAATATTCTAAACGATATCAATTAGTACCGTCAGAAAAGATACTTTGAATTTAGTTCTGCAGATATCTCTATCTCTTCAGTCTGGAAAGCATTATTATTCTAATGAGGATTAGATAAGTATGACATGAGAAGTATGATGAGAATGAGCAGCAAAAAAATATTTGTAAGGTTAAATTTGTACTACTATTTGTAGTAACTTGTGTAACTGTTTAGAAAATATTGTCTTAATTTTGTGATAAATATACTGTTACAGCATAAATAACTTAATTTTTTTTGGAAGAGGCATTGCGTAAATCCGATGCGGATATCTCAGCTTCGGTATCACTGAGGCAACAACATTGCACTGTGTTTTAAGGTTTTTAAGGTTGAACCACAAAATGAAAAAGAAATTTTTTTAAATTCGCCCTTACCTCTTTTGACAAAACCCATTAATACTAGGTGAAAACAATACGTTGCATTTTAATGACACTATAAAATTTTGCAGATAGAGGACCTCTAACATTATATGTTAATGGCTTATTACCATGTGTATCCAGCCATAAATTATTTAATCACGCGTAAAAAAAATAAAATTGGCAAGCTTCATACCAAGTCAGCAGTATTGCAGAAAAATGGATTTCATGGGAAAAATTTAACTGGCCGAGTGCCAGTATTTTTTTAATACTGTAAGGGTTAAAATATAGGAGCATCACACGTCATTGATGGTCTCCGAAAATATTCAAGAAATTGTGCAAGCATAAAATTCTCGTTTACTTCTGTTATGACATATTGTAGATAAACATGAATCAGGTTAATCCTTTTGTATGATTGTGTATGATTGAACACGGTTTTCTTTAATTTTTTTCCTTTTTCTTACTTAAAAAACTTTACTCGGATTTTCTCCTATATCGTTAAGGCGTTTTTATATACAAATCACACAGTGACAAACATCCAGCCCTGAAACAAATATGAAATTGTAATCCATAAGAAGCTTCTTATATATAATGATATGTTTGTCGAGTTGTGATATGTTGTAGAGTCTGTCAAGCTCGCGGCCAGCGGCGCCGCAATTTAACACGAAGCCATTGAGCTAAAGAGTTAATAAACTTTCACTTTCACTATGATTATACCAGTATAAAAACAAAATTATTGTTACTTTAGCTTGCATATCCTTGCTTAAATTATGGGGTCTACAGGAACGTAAAACGTTTATGGAATTTTAATGGAGCTTCAGATCTCAACTCTTTTATCGATGAAGTCTTCAATCGCAAACGTTGCTTGTACCGAACATGGCCCCCATTTCATATTTATATTTATTGTAGGATGTAAGGAACCTTGAAAATAGTTTTCTAGAAGAAGCCTAGGTTTTTTTTTAGAAGAGGGGGCAAACGAGCATGCGGCTCACCTGATGTTAAGTGACTGCCGCCGCCCATGATCAACCGCAACACCAGGGGAATTGCAGGTGCGTTGCCAGCCCTTTAGAAAGGAGTAAGCTCTTTTCTTGAAGGTCCCCAGGTTGTATCGGTGCGGTAAAATCGCCGGTGGTAAACTATTCCACAGAGAGATTGTACGCGGAAGAAAACTCCTTTTGAAACGTACAGTGATGCACCGCCAAGCATCCTATATCGTGAAGGCGTTTTTATACACAAATCACACAGTGACAAACATCCAGCCCTGAAACAAATATGAAATTATAATCCATAAAAAGCTTCTTATATATAATGATGTCTGTCGAGCTCGACAGACTCTACAACATATTATCACAACTCGACAAACATATCATTATATAATGTGTGAATGTAAAGGTTAGCATTTCTTATATATATATATATATATATATATATATATATATATATATATATATATATATATATATATATATACGACTTCGTAAACACAACAGCCTATAGGTTACAACACGCACGTCTTGCTTAATACATATGAATTGAAATTGTAATATTAAAATATAATTTGCTTTTAAATTTATTAAAGTTATGACGCGTATACTTGCTAAACACATAATAATGGAGAGATTATAACGCGTATGACTTGGTTAGCACAATAGTAAAGAGAGGTTATAATGCGTACTTGCTAAAAATACATAAGCATTTATTATTGTCTGTATAAAATCTCTACTTACCTAACTCCCTCAGCAATATCCTTGTGTTGAAACTTGTGCTGAAACACTGTGAGGATTAATTATTACTAGAAACTAAAAGAAATAACATTGTAATCGGTTGGTGTATGAGTTTATTTAGACCCTGTTGAAAGTTATTTTTATAGACATAATAATAAACATTTTATCGAGGGAAAAATAATAAAAGGTTTCAAATGTTGTTCAAATGTTCATTCGTCGCATCACATTAATTATTTCCTAAACAGTATCTAAAGAGACAAAAACAACAAAAGTTAATTAGACAAAGTACTTTGAACGGATATTCGATATTAGGATGGCCAGGTTACGAGTAACTTTTTAATTAAGGAATTTTCTGCTCCATAACTGTAACAGCCTTCCTTTAGACATTAGAAATAAATAGAGTAGAAATTATTTAATGAAATTAAAAACGAAAGCGCAAATACGTGTTTTAATCTGGTGTTTTTATTTAGCCCGCTATAATAATTTCCTTGGCCGAAATTAAAAAATATATAAATGAATTTTTTGTGACTTAGCCTACATTATAGCCGTTTTTTATGAACTGTATCTTGCCGTGGAAGGAAAACAGGAGATCTCCCGCTGGGCAAGGTGTTCTGCCCGGGGAGCGGCCAACGCTCCGAGTGGTAGTTTCAAGCTATTATATATATATATATATATATATATATATATATATATATATATAAGAAATAAAAGTTTCACTAATTTTGTAAAATATTATGTTCATGATGAATTGAAACTATTCATAAACTTGACAGAAAACATTCCAGCAAATGCGTGCAAATACATAATTTTACAAAATGTACATATTTCTATTTAAAAATGTGTTTAATTATAATTTTAATATGACACATAAAGATAGATTTCAAAAAAAATATAGTATCAAGTCTTAAATATAAAAAGAATTAAGTGTATATGCCAATGGTTACTATAATTTTATATAAATTTATTTAGGTAGTTTTAAACGAAATGTCTAATAAAATACTTATCATTTTAGTTTATAACAATAAAAAGTATTAGTAATTTAGTAAGAAGTCCAGCAATATTTTGATGAAAAATTATTACTTTATTACTTTATTCATTTAAATTAACGAAAGAAATTAATATCTTGTTGTAAGTTAGTTCCATGCATAGACATGGTGTATGATATTTTTTTTAATGGCGACATCATTACAGCCCTTCACAAGTCCACTGCTGAACGTAGACCCCCAAGTAATGACACAAAGCACGGTCCTGAGCCACCTGCATCCATCGACTTCCTGCATGTCTTACCAGGTCGTCACTACATCTAGTGGGGGTTCGCCCTAAACTACGCCTACCGGTACGAGGCTGCCACTCGAGAACCCTTCTTCCCCATAAGTTATCGGTTCTTCGAGCTATATGGCCGGCCTATTGCCACTTCAGCTTACTAATCCGTTGGGCTTTATCGGTCACTCTGGTTGTACTGCGGATATCCTCATTTCTGAGTCTATCACACAGAGAAACTCCGAGCATAGCCCTCTCCATAGCTCGCTGAGCGACATTGAGCATCCTCATATGGCCAGCAGTGAAGGACCACGTCTAAGATCCGTAAGTCATCACTGGCAACACGCACTACTTGTACACTTTAGTTTTCAGAGATTAAGGTATACCTGACGAGAAGATGTGTCGTAATTTCCCGAACGCTGCCCAGCCGAGTTGAATCCGTCGATTGACCTCTCGGTCGAAGTTGGACTTACCTAGTCGGACTATTTGTCCCAGGTAAACGTACTCGTCAACAACTTCGAGCATAGTGCTCCCAACAACTACCGGCATAGGTGTGACATGGACATTAAACATGATCTTTGTTTTGTCCATGTTCATCTTAAGACCTATCCGTTGGGAGACACTATTGAGGTCATTGAGCATAGTGCTAAGGTCCTCCACCGTTTCTGCCATAATGACTATATCGTCGGCAAATCGAAGGTGAGTGAGGTACTCGCCATTGATGTAAATACCGCATTCTTTCCAGTCCAGTAGCTTGAAAACGTCTTCCAACGTAGCGGTGAAGAGTTTCGGGGATATAACGACACCCTGTCTTACACCTTTCTGTAGTTGGATAGGTTTCGAACTCTGGTTCTATACTCGGATAGCCATCGTAGCCTTACTGTACAAACACTTCAGCACTTCGATATACCGACAGTCAACTTGGCACCGCTGAAGGGACTGTAGCATCGCCCAAATTTCGACGGAATCAAAGGCTTTCTCATAGTCCACATACGCCAGGCAAAGTGGCAGATTGTACTCTTCGGTCTTTTGTACAATCTGCCGCAGGGTATGTATGTGGTCTATGGTACTGAAGCCTTTTCGGAAACCGGCTTGTTCGCGAGGCTGGAAGTCGTCAAGTCTGCGTGCGAGACGATTCGTAATGACTCTCGAAAACAGCACGTAGACGCGGCTCAGAAGGGAAATCGGTCTGTAGTTCTACAAGAGAGCGTTGTCGTGGAAGACGGAATTGAAGAGCTTCTGAAGGACTTCAAGTACCAGTATTCCACCCGCTTTCAGTAGTTCTGCTGTAATTCCATTCTCGCCTGGGGCCCTGCCGTTTTTAAGGTGATGGAGAGCCATTCTAATCTCGCTCAGACTGACGTTCGGGATATCATCGGAATAGTGTGTAATAATAGCAAATATTAACCTATAATCAATATATATATATATATATATATATATATATATATATATATATATATATATATATATATATATATAATACGGAATTGTCATCTTCTTTATTACTTGATGTTTTTCAAATGTGTGGCTTATGTTTGTAATTCGTTTTTTTTTTTTTAAATATAATGTGTAATAGGGCGAACTTTACCGTTGGCGAGATATTTTTTGATCTTTGGGACTTTAAAAATATATTCGAGTCTATTGTTTCACGCCATCTTTAATGCCTGGTACATGGCAACACTAGATACCACTAGCGTCTTCTAGAGTCGAGTAGCAGAACTAGGAGAGTCAAGATCTTTCTAGAAATTTCCATACTAAAACTTTCCAGAACCACGACACGTAGTCAGTCGGGACCGATATGCCCTCGAACATTGTAGATGTTTCTACAGTAGCACGGGAACTATCTGAGGCTATAAGGCAGTTATAGACTGCGAACCAAGTCAGGATAGAATAGCTAGGGAGTTTTTATTGTCTTGGAACCCCAAGCTGGTAACAATTGGTGTCGAAAGTGAGATAAAATCATGCCAATTTTACTGAAGGACGACACGGAGGGTATCCGCTATCCGTATCAGAAGTCAACACCAGCGAAGACGGACCAGAGACGATTTGGTGGTGCAATGTCACAGACGTCTGAGGGCCAGCTACTGACCACGGAGGCCGGCCCATTGGCAGCTTCTGCATCTGCAGAACCTGAATTAGGTGCTCTGATGAAGATACTGCAGGAGCAGACCCACCAACAGGAAGAACAGGCCCGTCAGGTGGAAGAGCAGCTTAAACGCGATAAGGAAAAGCAGATGCTCGGCTCGGAAGAACCTTCACGTTTTCTTTGGTAAAGAGATAAGGGAGGGGAAAGATAGGGTTGCTCAACACGAAAACCGCCTGTCGGAAGCTGAAAACCAAATCGACCAAATGAACAATCGTGTTGACAACGTGATGGCTGACATGGAAAAACACTGGGCATACTCAAACTGTAATAGAATTACAGCACCTGTAGTAGCATCTTCCTCTTTTTCTTCTACAAAATCCAGTTCGAGGTTGTCATGAAGGCGAAAGGCTGGAATAAAAATCAGGCCATTACTGCTCCACTCTAGGCTTGCGCGACCAGTACTTAACTGTTCGGGAAGCTCTCGGTGAGGAAGTAACGTACCAGCAGCTCATTGAGGCAAAGATTACGTGCAACTCAGCAACGAAAATCTTTAGCAATGGGTCCTTAAGGTGAAGAAGCTGCTTTTAAACGCAAACCAGTCTGTACATGCGCTCATTGAAGGGAACCCGGTGCAGGCATTCATCGACGGCATCCGCGACCTTGAAATCAGAGCTACTGTAAGACCAAGAGACGCTCAGGGATGTCTTGGACTATGCACTGGAGGTTGAAGCCGTGCGGCAGGATCATCATTTCCATAGCAACAGGGAGGGCCCTAAGTGCTAAGCCGTGGGGAAAGAGGCTATCTTTGATTCTACTGCCCTAAGCAAACTGTAAAAAAGAGGAAGTTGATCGATCTCGACAAGGTAGTGCGGCTAACAGCACCTCCCAGAAATACGACTCTATGATTGAACATCGCAGGGAAATCTTATCAATGCAGGTGCATTGTGAAGAAGAGCTTTCCCGAAGATTGTAAGCA
The DNA here is from genome assembly GCA_907164705.1 of Parnassius apollo. Lineage (NCBI taxonomy): Eukaryota > Metazoa > Arthropoda > Insecta > Lepidoptera > Papilionidae > Parnassius > Parnassius apollo. The sequence continues at coordinate 2,321,337 of CAJQZP010001501.1, read as the reverse complement.
TTGTTTTAGGCAAGAGAGTAAGGAAGTGGTATCAGTGAGTACGCTTAGGACAGACCATCTAAGCAATGAGTGAAAGGACAGCCTAGAACATGCACAGCAGGAAGATTCGGACATCAAGCCGATTCTGGAATAAATGAAGGCCAGTGCTCCTTAGCCTAAATGAAGCGACGTATCAGCAATGAGTTTGACCACGGAAAGCTATTGGGCCCAATGAGATAGACTTCTGATTCAAAATGGAGTCCTGTGCCGTAAATGAGAGACAACTGTCATTTGCAAATGGTTGTTCCTGAAGTAAAAGTACCGAATGCCCTACAGGTGTACCATAATGTTTGTTTAGGAGGCCATCAGGAAGTTAAACGAATTCTACTAAAGATCCGAGAATGGTTTTACTGGTTCCGCTGTCGTGACGATGTCGAGGATTGATGTCGCAAATGTACAAGTTGTACGATTGTAAAAGGACCTCAAAGTCGTAGTAGAGGTGCATTGAAATTGTACAATGTTGGCGCACATTGGCAGAGGATATCCCCTGATGTTGCTGGGCCGTTTCTTGAAAAAGAAAGTGGTAATAAGTATTTCATTGTTGTGGTGAATTATTTCACTAAGTGGCCAGAAGTCTTCGCGATTCCAAATCAAGAAGCTTCAACAGTTGCAGATAAACTAGTTCATAAAGTCTTCTGTCGTTTTGGAGTTCCTTTGGAGATTCACAAGGAATAAGGAAGGACTAATAAAACAAGAACAACTTCTTTGCACCCGCAATCTGTTGAAATAGTAGAACAATTTAATCAGATATTGGAGAAATACCTAACAAAAGTTGTAGAAAATCAGCAACGAGATTGGGACAAGCACGTGCAACCGTTTTTGCTGTCGTATCGAAGCACTGTTCACAAAAATACATTAGTAACACCAGCTTTCACAAACTTTGAAACGGAATTACGGCTGCCTGTATTCCTGATCACCGAAATACCACCTGATGCCCCACGCACTCTTGCAAATGACTTGCGAAACAAAATGAATGACATTTATGAGCACACGTCAGATAATCGGGCCAGAAAATGACTGAAAAGATGACATCATAGATACATAAGCACTCACGCCTGTCACCCAGAGGGGTAGGCAGAGACTACAGACTTCCATTTGGCACGATCCTGACACACCTCTCTTGCCTCCTTTACATTCATACACCTACGCATACATGCTCGTCGGTTAAGGGTACTCCTAATTTGGCCTGTTTTCAATAAATCGCCAATTTGGTCGATAAATTTTCGCCTAGGACGTCCCTTTCCGACTCTGCCATTCACTTCTGCACCATAAATTTTCTTTGTCACTCTTTCCTCATTCATTCTTTCCACATGACCAAACCACCGAAGCATTCCTTTCTTAATCCTGGTCACAACATCATCTTGCAAACCACACTCTTCTCTTATTACACAATTTCTTACCCTGTCATTCAGGTTCAGCCCTAACATATTCCTTAACGACCGCATTTCTACTGCATTTATTCTACTCTCGTGCTTCTTCTGCACTTCGTTCTTCTCGTGCTCTTTCTGCTGAAAAGATGAAATCCCGGTATAACCACAAAATTAACAACAAAGGGTTCGACGAAGGTTCACTAGTGTGGATGCACAATCCAGTTCGCAACAAAGAAAAATCTCCTAAACTTCAAGCTAAATGGGCCGGACCGTACCGGATTGTGACAAGGATTAATGACGTAATATACCGGGTACAGAAAAGTGCAAGAGGTACTCCTAAGATCGTCCATATAGATCGACTGTCGAGTTATTATGGGACTCATAATGCTTTGGACGAGCATGTCTTAGGAGGAGGCAGTGTTGCACGCCACAATTAATGCCTGGTACCTGGCGACAATAGATAACACTACCGCCTTCTAGTATCGAGTAGCAAAACTAGGAGAGGCAAGATCCTTCTAGAAATTTCCATGTTAAAACGTTCTATAATTATCGACACCGCGGTCAGTTGGAACTGGTATATACTCGAATATTCTAAACGTTTCTACTGTAGAAGGTTCTGGGTTTATCTTATTCCCTATATAAGGCCGGTATAGACCGCGACTCGAGTCAGTATTGATTTGGCGATCAATCGAATACTTCGAAGCGATACAACCGCGAACTGGTGGTTTTAAGTTTTAATTAGTTTTCTGTAATTAAAGAATCAATTTTGGTAATTCACTCGGCAATTTTTATTGTCTCGAATCTCAAGCCCGTATTAAAAATTTATTTTATATCAAAGTTTGGCAAAATATTGGTTTTTACTTACAATTATTTACATTATTACACAGTGTTTTCATTGTATGATTTTATTGAATTGTATTATGGAATTGTTATTATTTATGTTAAATATTATATCATTTTAATTATGCATACAACTTAAAGCAAACGATAGTTCAATCCTAAATTTGGTGGGATTAGTGAGTAGTAATTAAAGAGAGTAGTACCAACACATAATACAACATAGTTTGATTCGTTCGCCTGATGTTTATGACAAATCTTTAAGGTTTCTTCTGCCGTAGCATAAGGCTTAGTAATAGATGAGACAACACAAAAAAAAGATATATAAGAAGATAGATGAGACATTATATTTTAATACCTTGATTGTTGTCTTCAATGTACTAAATTTGATGAAAACCCGACGCATTGTTGACTGTCTGTTTTGAATATTTTCCTTTCAAAATTTATTTTTAGTTTTTTATCCGTCGAATGTTTGTTTAAATTACAATTTTTGTTACTGGCAGTGTCATCTCGTGGTAACATTCGGGATTTCGTTCATTTTTGTCAGTTGTTTATAAGGATTGTTTTCGAATTGGACTACTATGGGTTTGAATTTGTTTACTTTGAATTAAATTATTATTTTTTATCTGTACTTCCCGGAAACTCATATTAAGTTCATCTAGTGAGGTATCCATATAATCTTTGCGTAATTATCTTTTTAGACTTTTTTTGTTGAGTTATATTTTTAAAGTCTATTAGTAAATTTTATAGCAGGTTTTTAGATTTTCTATAGCTTTTTTTTGCTGATCTTACCAGCCCAAATAGCACTTAAAGTTCCTTTAGAAGCGTATAAGGGTGTAGAAAATAGATTGTATTCTTATAAGAATGTTTTATGAGCTATTATATTATTATATATATTATACTTATATCCCATAGTATAGACTTTATACAGCTCAAGCTGTGAAAGTCTGTATTATGGGATCTAAGTACCCTTAGGGTTCTTATTCAGAATACGAAAACTAGTACATAACTTAAACTGTTTTGTAATACTTAAATCTGATTTTATCATTAAAGTTGTATGGAAGCTCTTTTTTGCGTACTGACACTTGCTTATTACAGCTCTAGTATCACTCAAATCTTATTTCTTAACAATGATGTATGCAAACTGCCTTCTAAAACTAATTTTTATGACGTAATTACACTCTTATAAATACAGTAGTTTTATTACTTCTGTCTATGAGGGTGACATAAAAACAAAAAAAATAACAGCCATAATACACTTCAAAGGTGTAAAAGTGATAAAATATCGCCATTTTGCATGCGTTGCGTGGTTATATTGTGCTAGTGAACGAAATCAATTTGTTATCATTATATTGAAAAAGAGAAAAATATTAATATAAAATAAATATAACTTAAATGCAGTTAGAAGATCATATTAAATCTAAATAAAATGTATGCAACACTGTTCCCAAGGCAAGGTTTTTCATCTTTTATACTTATCGCTAAAGAGTTGAAAAAAGTATATGATGTTTAAAAAAGTTCTATACAACGTAATTAATAAAAATATTCTATTATACTCGTATAACTAATTAAAAACTGACGGCTGTATGATAGAATGCAAAACAAACATAGTCTAGCTACTAAGATTATAAGTCCTCGAAATTTAGGTTGTTTAGCAAGTTTAGGTTGTTTAGCAAATTGTCGCCATTTTTGGACCCATAGAAAAAAATTATAATTTCAGGAATATATAGATATTATTTTTAGCCATTACCATTATTATCAGTTTAACTTTAACTTTTATACGTGGTAGAGTCATCCTGCAGTTATATCAGTAGTATAGTTGTAGCACGAATGGGTCGGCTCGACCGGGGAAGGACCACGCTCTCGCAGAATACCAGCGTAAAATAGTAGCTTAATTCTGCTGTGTTTCGTATGGTGAGTGTAGAGAAACGGGGACCCTTTTTACTGGAAACAAGGCTTTCCATATTAGTCCTCACGGGTGAAAACACATCTGCATTTTGATTTGCAATCGAGGATAGATGTAGATGTCTATGGGCCCCAGCAACCACTTACCATCAGGTGGACTGTGTGCTCGTTTGTCACCCTTACCCTATAAAAAAACTAATGATCACTGTGACCCAACGTGCCTTCATTCCAATATTTTTTTATTCTAACCTATAAAACCAATGTTTAGCTACCGTATTTAATATTTTGCCCTTTTATTATTAGGTTATTTTTCAACTTTTTGCGCGGCAAGTTTTTAATAAAAAAACATTTAATGATTTCTTATATTTACGCAAAACACTACACATTGAAATAATACTAGTTTTTACGGAATTTATCGCGTATATTTAACTTTTTAAATACCCGACGTTTCGAACGCTTTACAGCACTCATGGTCACGGGCGGGACTGAGATGTTCAACGTCCATATGTCATTGTTAACCGCGGTTACCATAGATTAAAATTTAACTTTTGTTCCGATCTATGCAGTATGAACTTACGGTATCTTGAAGTCTTGCAGTTGTATGCTTGGGTTGGGATTTAATTTTATTATTTATTATAGGATCCCAAGCAGATGGTAGCACCCAGCCATCTTCTCTATTGAAATTAGGATGTTTTTTTGATTTCAATAGCCTCGCGAATCATCTTTGGAAGAAATCGGCGTTCTTTAGCGAGGATTTGCGGTCTATCAAATCTGATGTAGTGACGGGGGCGATCCTGTACGTGTTCACAGACTGTAGACTTCCCGGAGCGTCGATTCTTCACATCAGCTACATGTTCTTTAACGCGGGTTTTTATTGATCTTTTAGTTTGTCCTATGTAGGAGAGACCACATTCACAATCAAGCTTGTACACTCCTGCATCTTGCAGAGGGACATTACACTTGACTGCCAATCTTTGCAGTACGTAGACGACACTTTCACAATTCTACCTTTAGATAAAGTAACTGCATTTTTAGACCATCTTAACTCTATAAATTCTAAAATTCAGTTCGCAATGGAGTTAGAGGCAAACAATTCCTTAGCTTTTATAGATGTATTAATAATTCGGAATCCTGATAACACCTTGAGCCATACTGTGTACAGAAAAAAGACCTATACAGATAGATATTTAAACGGTGATTCTCACCACCATCCTTCACAGTTAGCTACCGTGGGTAAATCTTTGTTTCAGAGAGCACGAGGGATCTGTGACAGTAAACACCTGGCTGCAGAGCTCCACCACGTCAAGCAAGTTTTGCATGACAACAAGCTTCGAGTCCCGCGCCTACGTCACAGTGAACGAGTGAAGCCGGCCACAGTCGAGCGTGTACCTGCTGTACTGCCATATGTTAGAGGAGTCACTGACAAGATTGGCTACATCTTGAAGCGCGCTTCCATCAAAACATACTTCAAGCCGCTGAAGAAGATTGGTCAGTTTTTACCATCAGTCAAATGTAATTTCCCTCTGCAAGATGCAGGAGTGTACAAGCTTGATTGTGAATGTGGTCTCTCCTACATAGGACAAACTAAAAGATCAATAAAAACCCGCGTTAAAGAACATATAGCTGATGTGAAGAATCGACGCTCCGGGAAGTCTGCAGTCTGTGAACACGTACAAGATCGCCCCCGTTACTACATCAGATTTGATAGACCACAAATCCTCGCTAAAGAACACCGATTCCTTCCAAGGATGATTCGCGAGGCTATTGAAATCAAAAAACATCCTAATTTCAATAGAGAAGATGGCTGGGTGCTACCATCTGCTTGGGATCCTATAGTAAATAATAAAATTAAATCCCAACCCAAGCATACAACTGCAAGACTTCAAGATACCATAAGTTCATACTGCATAGATCGGAACAAAATTTAAATTTTAATCTATGGTAACCGCGGTTAACAATGACATATGGACGTTGAACATCTCAGTCCCGCCCGTGACCATGAGTGCCGTAAAGCGTTCGAAACGTAGGGTATTTAAAAAGTTAAATATACGCGATAAATTCCGTAAAAACTAGTATTATTTCAAAAAACATTTAGAAATTGACCGTAAATCTAATTTTGCACTTTCACTTAAATTCATCAACTATCGCCGCAAAACTCAACTCCAGTTCGAGTATAATATTAATATACTAAATATATTTTTTTACTCTGACATTAGATGTCGCCATCATTCAATAAAGTACGTAAATATAATCTAGTAATCGAAAATAAGGTTCAAAACCCAAGTTAGATCGCTTATATTTAAAAGTGTTTTTAAAACAATACTTGTAGTGTTTCATCGAGTTTCCTCGCACACCAAATAACAGCCGTAATACAACTGTTACACAGGCTCTTTATGCCTTTCCAGCTACTGTATAGAGATAGTAACTCATAAAGGCGTATAACTTATGGCAATTTTCATTCTTATAAGAACTGTATAAGCCTTATACTTTATACAGCCAGAAAATACAGCCTCTAGTAATACGAACTTTAATACAGCTCGTATCATCATCATCATCATCATCATTACAGCCCTTCTCAAGTCCACTGCTGAACATAGGCCTCCTCCAAGCAACGCCACAAAGCACGGTCCTGAGCCACCTGCATCCATCGACTTCCTGCATCTCTTACCAGGTCGTCACTCCATCTAGTGGGGGGGGGGTTGCCCTACACTACGCCTACTGGTACGAGGCTGCCACTCGAGAACCTTTCTTCCCCATCGGTTATCGGTTCTTCGAGCTATATGGCCGGCCCATTGCCACTTCAGCTTACTAATCCGTTGGGCTATGTCGCTTACTCTGGTTTTACTGCGGATATCCTCATTTCTGAGTCTATCACGCAGAGAAACTCCGAGCATAGCCCTCTCCATAGCTCGCTGAGCGACATTGAGCGTCCTCATACGGCCAGCAGTGAAGAACCACTTCTAGCAACACTAGCACTGATTGTACACTTTAGTTTTCAGAGATTGAGGTATACCTGACGAGAAGATGTGTCGTAATTTCCCGAACGCTGCCCAGCCAAGTTGAATCCGTCGATTGACCTCTCGGTCGAAGTTAAACTTACCTAATCGGACTTTTTGTCCCTTATAACTTCACGTACAGTTCAACTTGTTTATGTATACAAATTTTTGTACTGGTTTGTATATAGTACTACTGATTCCATTATATAAGTCTCTACCTAGGAAATCAAAAGCATAATATTGATTTGAATTTGGTGTATACTGTGTCGAATACAATTTAACGAAAGTGTTAGAACGGTGATTTCCTAGGCAAGGACTTATATAATGGAATCAGTAGTATTATATTACAAAAAATATGGCGTGTAAATGTATTTAATGCTCAGCCGTCAGAGGTGCCACAATGTTCGATTTGCGTGTTAGTGAGTCATATTCGGATTTAGTGCGTCACGAACGTGTATTGCAATTTAAATAATTTTCTTATATGCATCAGTTATTATACTCTATTTGATTAATCCATTTAAGATATGAAATTTATTGTAATACATGAATTTATTAGTGCATTAACTAGATGTGTTTCAAGAGCGAGCATACACTCAGCCGCCCTAGTTGCCTCAGGGTATAGGCTGGAATGAAAACCAATGCTATCACTGAATGTGATGTTGTAGTACAGGTTTAAATGTATTTTTTTTAATTTATAATGTTGGTAAATATTTCGTTTCTTTTTTTTTTTTGCATATAATTACTTTTTACCTATTGTGCTGCATGTTTAAACTGGAATAAATGCATTTCTTTCTTTCAATTTTAAGATTGAAAATATATTACTTTTGTACACACATTAAAAAAGTTTTTGTTTAATTGTATTAGAATTACAAAGGCCTACATAGTAATATTAATACACTAATAACATAACACTAAGGGACTTCTGTAACTCTTGGACTCGTGAAACTAACTTTAAAAAAAAACGTATTTAGATACGTCAAAACCACAGAGACCTCAGGAGAAATGCCTCAATGTTGTCATTATACTGGCTCTACTGCCCTCCATTAAATCAATATGACCATTCATCCCCACGTAAAAGCCCACTGCTGAGCGCGGGCCTTTCTCATTTTAAGGAGAGTTTGCCTTAATCATTTGCTCGCTTGGAAGACGGCTAAAGGATCGCGGTACCCAACTGTTTCGCACCTCTAACGCTACTGCTCGTCAACGCAGTATTGACCCTGACGAGACATCTATCGGTGGCCATAAGATCTTTTGGCATATTCCATAGTCGTCTGTTAAGACAGTCTCATCACTAACTCGAGTGATGGTTTCTTTTATATTGCCACCTCGTGGCAAATATTTTAACAATTGCAAGCAAATTCTTGACCACCTGAGGGTAAGTGGCAAAGCAGCCGAATAAAAACAAAGACTTAAAAAAATTCTTGCTTTTGAGAACAATCTCATTGAAATCTGATAAAATGGTGGATAATGGCAAATTATTCCATCCAGCAAGTCGGAGGATATGAATTAGCAATATGTCGTTACAATAAAGGAACTCAAGGGGCGTCTACTTTTCAAATGGTGGAAGGAAGATGGAGGAAATAAGTCTCCTATTCAAAATGTACCCTGTAGAATACTGCGAGTCTGACTAATCTCTCAGCTTGAGCCTAGGAAGATTGATTTTTGCTTGTTGGTTGAAAACATAAACACACATCAATATATATCTTTACAGCGACATGATGATGAGAATTACGACAACAGAGTTGTCTTAAGTCATCGCAATAGCACTGTGAGGGTGCTCAGTGAGGCTCAGGACAACAAATGCTGCCCCCGGAAAGCGTTAAAAAAGCATTGGGATAAAGGATACTCAAGGAATCTTGCTCCATGGGGTTCCGTGGCGTTGCAGCCGGTAAGAGTATGGCATCCCATCTGTTGCCTTCCAAGCGAACACTATTATATATATATATATATATATAGTATACAGGAGGAACTAGTCCGATCACTGCCAGCCACTCTAAGATTGTTAGTTCAATTTTTAACTTGTTTATCAAGTTTAAACTCACACTATTCAGGGCAACGAAATAACATCTATTAAAAACACATGAAACAACCAAATTTTACGATTACATGGCAAAGAATACGATGGTTTTGTGAAGTTTGTAAGTAATCATCATAGACAAAGCTTCTTACAAGAATTTTCTACTACGTGGTTAATTATCATTTTTATTTTGTTTATCATTCTTAATTGCTGGACCAACATCGGATTCTCCCTACTCCATTGGTTGACTGGTAGAATTTTTTTTATGGGATAGGATGACAAACGAGCACACAGTCCATCTGATGGTAAGTGGTTGCTGTGGCCCATAGACATCTACATCTATCCTCGATTACGAATAAAAATGCAGATGCGTTGTCATCCGTGAGGACTTAGGTGGAATGCCTCGTTTCCAGTAAAAAGGGTCTCCGGTTCTCTACACTCACCATACGAAACACATGCAGCATTAAGCTACTATTTGACGCTGGTATTCTGTGAGAGCGTGGTCTCTCCCCGGCCAAGCCGACCCATTCGTGCTACAACTATGCTACAAATATAACTGCAACATGGCTCTACCACGTAAAATGGCCTCAAGGAAGTAACTCCGTCCTTTGTTTTCTTTTTTTAAGAAATTTAATAAAGAATAAACAATAAATAAATCAAGGGCAACTACAATCCACACTAAGACTACTATAGATCATTTATTTGAGATTCTGTAAATGAGCAAGGTCGAAAAGACTTATCCATTTATTTTTGGTTCCTTTCATCTTCAAAAGCCAAAAATCCTACGTTTTGCGTTCGGTGGCAGTCAGATGTATCATAAAAAGAACGAAAGGAACTAAAAATTATAAAAATAACGCGAAAATCTACTTTTATTGATAGCTATGTTCGATGGTAAACCAAAACTTTCTCAGCAAACCTATTTCTGTGAGAAATTAAGAAAAATTGTTTCTTTATAAAATACTGTTCCATAATCATATATTCTATAGTAATATATTTCAAAACAATATACAGAAACATAAGTTTAGTTAATAAACATTAAAAATTCAACAAAATACATATCGAACACATAGCAAATTTTTTTTAAATAAAACGAATATTTTCACAAGAACTTTGGTATACATTTTATTTAATATTTAGGTTTCCATTGTTGAAAGTTCTTAATATAGGACAAAAACATCTATATCATTGACGTGGTGACTATTCAATTTCTGATAAATAACTTTTTATTCCTATAACATACGACTCACGAGCCACTTGATGATTAAAAAGACACTGGCGTACCGAATTATACCGCATGACTTGGAAGACATATTAACTATAAAAAGTGCTTTCAAGACAGATATTTGGATTGGGATAATACTAAAGTGTTATATGACGACATATCTGAATTTTGTTCCTTCTTTGAATTTACCGAAATTCGTGAGTTGTACCCATTGAAATTAATAACGTTTCAGAGATATATTTACATAAAATATTTATTTACGTAGTGGAAATAATTGAAAAAAAAAAATATTTTCAAAGGATGAACGGACAACGTTGATACACACAAGAATATACAACATTGAGAATTACTTAACGTAAGCAATGATACCTGTCTAAAGAAAGGCTTCTAAATAACTGCCTCCGTCTTTTCACAGTCGTGAGGCGAGAAAGAACGATTGATAATCAAACAGGATATGTTATCAAAACCACCGTCATAATTAGGCTTGTTATTGCCTTAATTGCCGATATCTCACAAAAACTTCATAAATTACATTTGTAATTTTGTGGCTGGCATTTGAATGAAATCGACATTAAATAAATTTTCCTCGGACACCTATCTGCTGGTTGGTTTAGTTTTAAACCAAGAAATAAAGAAAAATCAATAAAAACAGAAGATTCCATATAAATTTTTTTATTAATTAATATAGCGTGTATTTTTAGTGTGTATTTTAGCGTAGTTTTAGAAAAATCAACTCTATCACAGAAAGAGACCCATGCCCGGCATTGGACTTTTATCGAAAAATTAAAAAAAAAATTTTAGGGGTTTAATTCTTTTATTCACTATGACTTAGCACAATCTTTAGTATGTTTAACTATTTTTAATTCTTTGAAGTCGGCTTTCACTTGTAATTAAAATTCAACTTTTTTGCTTTAACATTTAAAAAAAAGAATCTTTACTCAAAGAATATTTATGTGTCGTAAAAAGGTAGCATGATAACTTTTAAACTATCATAACTAATTGTGCTTGTAATTTAGATTTATCAATATGGCTTTAAAGCTTTCTCATATCTGTAAAGTCTGTCAAGTTTTTTAAGATCACGTAGTTAAAAGAATTCTAAAATGAATATAAAAACTAATGCAATTATGATGTTTTAACATTTTTGCTTTTAATATTACTTTTCGCTTTAAATTATTTAGTTAATTACTTTTCACTTTAAACTATTTAAATTATTTGTGGGAAAACTGTATGCTAAGGTACTAATTGAAAGAGTTATGAAAGAAACTGATGAAAAAATTTGGGATGTGCAAGCGGGATTAAGAAAGGGAATGGGGTGCACAGATCAAGTCTTTTTCATGCGCATGATCGCGGAGAAGTTTTTGGCGAAAAACCAAAAAGTTTTTTGTGCATTCATGGACTTGGAAAAGGCTTATGACAGAGTGGACAGGGATGTGTTATGGCAAACGCTGAACGCATTTAACGGTTGAGTGCTGGTTTAATACAGGCATTAAAGTCTCTGTTTAGGGACTCTATTGCTTGTGTTAGAATCAACGGGGCATACTCGGACTGGTTTGGCATCCATAAAGGTGTCAGACAGGGCTGTGTAGCTTCCCCGTAGCTGTTCAACCTATTTATGGACAGTTGTTTGCAAAATTTGAAAGTTGAAGAATGCAGGTTAAAAATGGGTGAGGTAACCATCAAATGCCTTTTGTACGCCGATGATCAAGTCATACTTGCGTCGTCGGCGGCCGAGTTGCAAATGATGGTTACATTAATGAACAGGTCTTTAAAAGAAAGGGGAATGAAAGTGAACGCAAGTAAGACGAAAGTGATGGTTTTCGAAAGAGAAGACAGCAAAACGGTATGTGAAATAAGAATCGAAGGAGAATTAATTGAGCAAGTGGATGAGTTCGTATATTTGGGATGTGTATTCAGCAGGGATGGGAGATATGATAAGGATATTTAACGACGAGTGAGTGCAGGAAATAAAGTAAATCGGGCTATACACTCTATTGTAAAAAGTCAGAATGTGTCAAAAAAGGCACGTATGGCAATTCACAATGCTGTATTAGTCCCTACTTTAACGTATGGTGGTGAAAGTTGGGTGTAGCAGAAGAAGCACGAGAGTAGAATAAATGCAGCAGAAATGCGGTCGCTAAGGAGTATGTTAGGGCTGAATCTGAGTGACAGGGTGAGAAACTGTGTGATCAAAAGAAGAGCGTACGGTTTGCAAGATGATTCGATGACCAGGATTAAGACAAGGAATGCTTCGGTGGGTTGGTTATGTAGAAAGAATGAATGAGGAAAGACTGACAAAGCAAATATATGTTAAACAGCAGAAATGAATGGAAGCGTCGGAAAGGGACGTCCTAGGTGGAAGTATGTCGACCAAATTGGCGATATACTAAAAATGGGCCAAATTAAGAGTACCCTTAACTGACGAGCATGTATGCGTAGGTATATGGATGTGGAAGAGGCGAGAGAGGTATGTCAGGATCGTGCGAAATGGAAGTCTGTAGTCTCTGCCTACCCCTATGGGTGATAGGCGTGTGTGTTTATGTTATGTTTATTTACTGATCATCAACTTAGAACGTCTATCCCCAGCGGCGTATTCCAAGAATTGGGCTGGGCAACGAAAAAGTGAAAACCTTTTAATGATAAAAAGGTCATACAAAAGTATTTAACATTATTTTTTTGCAATGTATAATGTAAGCTAGATTCATAACAATATATTAGTTTATGTATCTTCATGTAATGAGGACACTGTTAATGTCAATTTGGTTTTATTAAAGCTTTTAATCTAAAAAAAAGATAATTATTAAAATTTATTTCTTCGAGAAAAAAATTCGAAAGGCTTTTTAAGATGTACGAGTATAAAAATCTTCTTTATAAATATCTTTTTATTTATCTTTACTATAATATAAAATATGCGAATAATTTATAAATGTAAAATGGTGCTTTCTTCGTGTTATTCGAGAGTCTCTCCCATCATTCTCGAAATTTCGAGCTGAACTTCCATTGCCACCACCAGCTCAACACCGTTTTAAAAGCCGATAATATGACGCGAAAGTTATTTATGGAATTGTTACTTTTTTAACCACTATAAGTATTCGACTACTAACTTTCCCAATAGTAAATAGTAATATAGACGAAAATACTCAAACGCTATTACTTAGCTTAAGATCAAATGCGTGTGATAAGAGTTTTATTTGCGTCCACTGGTGGCAATACGTTGAAAAAACAGGTTTTTAAAAAATCTGTTCCCGTCACTCTATTCTCGTACTTTCTCTTAACAAAATCCTACATTACGATCTCAGAACAGAATAACGTAAAAGACAACCACATTGTTAGTGAAAATATAAATTCTCGCAAATTATTCCACTCTATTGCAGTACGATATACCGACAGTCAACTTGGCACCGCTAAAGGGACTGTAGCACCGCCCAAATTTCGACGGAATCAAAGGCTTTCTCATAGTCCACATACGCCAGGCAAAGTGGCAGATTGTATCTCTTCGGTCTTCTGTACAATCTGCCGCAGGGTATGTATGTGGTCTATGGTACTGAAGCCTTTTCGGAAACTGGCTTGTTCAGGAGACTGGAAGTCGTCGAGTTAGCGTGCGAGACGATTCGTAATGACTCTCGAAAACAGCACGTAGACGCGGCTCAGAAGGTAAATCGGTCTGTAGTTCTTCAAAAGAGTGTTGTCGCTTTTCTTAAAGAACAAAACCACAGCACTTCTGCTCCACGCCTCCGGAGTAGTGCCACCATGGAGGACGGAATTGAAGAGCTTCTGAAGGACTTCAAGTACCGGTGTTCCACCCGCTTTCAGAAGCTCCGCTGTAATTCCATCCTCGCCTGGGGCCCTGCCGTTTTTAAGGTGCTGGAGAGCCATTCTAATCTCGCTCAGACTGACGTCCGGGACATCATCGGAATAGTGTCGGGTAAGACTTGCTCTTGGATCGTTACTCACACTTGCGTGTGGCTCCAACGATGATGTGTACAGCTGCCCATAGAACCTCTCAATCTCACTCAAAATCTCAGGTGTCCCGGAAACGATGCTGCCACACTCAGTCTTCAGCTTTGACAGTTGGCTCTTTCTGGCAGACAGATCTCTGGCAAAGACTTTGGAGCCCTGGTTCCGCTCGATCGCTTCTTTAATACGAGCAGTATTAAATTTGCGTAAGTCTCGCCGCATGCATTTGGAGATCTGTCTGTTCAGTTGCCTGTATGCTGTCAAATTTGTTGACGATTGCAGCATCATCTCCAGTCTAACAGCCATAAGATTAAGAGTGTGATCGGGGAGTTTTTGTGGTCTTCTGCGGCGGGTCTTGCAGAACTTAGCTCCGACCGCATGGCCAGTTTCCACGAGCTTGTCATTCATATCGTCCACTGCATTGCAATCTTCTAGGCACTGGAAGCGGTTACGTAACTCGAGCTGAAAAGTCTCGGAATTCTGGATTAGAGCACGAGGTGGACGGAGCGTTGACTTCATTAGACGAGACCTCTCCAACTTAACGTTTAGGTTCAGTGTGCCTCTAACCATTCGGTGATTGCTGCCGGTTTTCACCCTTGTGATCACTGAGACATCAGAACAGTTGGCGTCTGGTCGTCATAATGAAGTCAATCTCATTTTTTGTCAAACCGTCGGGGCTCGACCAGGTCCACTTCCTGTGGGGCCGCTTCTGGAAGAAAGAGTTCATCATAAAGAGTCCCTCTTTCTTCATAAAGTCAGCAAGCTGCTGGTCCCTACAGTTCCGTTGCCCTATTTCAAATTTCCCTATCTTCAGCTCGCCGGCTTCTCTTGTGTCTAGTTTTGCGTTGAAGTCTCCCATCAACACCGTGTAGTGGGTTTTGGAGGAATACATGGCTCTAGAAATATCCTCATACATTTCCACTTATCCACCTCCTCATCGGGATGTACCGAGGTTGGTGCGTAGACCTGTATGACCGTCAGCAAATACCGTTTGGTGATTCTGAGTATCAGGTACGCGACCCTCGTGGACACACCCAATCTTTACAACGTTGTTGACGAGAGACTTGTGGACGATAAGTCCGACACCTCCTTGGGACAGATGGTTGCCCTCCCGGTGATAGAACAAGTTGCCGGACTCGAGGATTACCGTGTCCTCCTCTCTCTTCGGACCTCAGATAATCCAATAATATGCCAGCGCAACTTGTCTACCTCTTCTTCCAGCTCCAGTATCTTCTCGTCAGTCCTCAGGGTGCGTGCGTTATACGTTGCCAGGTCGAGTCGTCGTAGGTGGCAACCGAACCTCCACCGGAGATTCTTAGCACCCCCTTGAGGAGTAAGAGAGGTGTAAGGCAGGGTGACGTTATATCCCCGAAACTCTTCACCGCTGCGTTGGAAGACGTTTTCAAGCTACTGGACTGGAAAGGATACGGTATTTATATCAATGGCGAGTACATCACTCACCTTCGATTTGCCGACGATATAGTCCTTATGGCAGAATCGCTGGAGGACCTTAGCACTATGCTCAATGACCTTAATGGTGTCTCCCAACGGATAGGTCTTAAGATGAACATGGACAAAAAAAAGATCATGTTTAATGTCCATGTCACACCTATGCCGGTGGTTGTTGGGAGCACTATGCTCGAAGTTGTTGACGAGTACGTTTACCTGGGACAAATAGTCCGACTAGGTAAGTCCAACTTCGACCGAGAGGTCAATCGACGGATTCAACTCGGCTGGGCAGCGTTCGGGAAATTACGACACATCTTCTCGTCAGGTATACCTCAATCTCTGAAAACTAAAGTGTACAAGCAGTGCGTGTTGCCAGTGATGACTTACGGGTCTGAGACGTGGTCCTTCACTGCTGGCCGTATGAGGACGCTCAAGGTCGCTCAGCGAGCTATGGAGAGGGCTATGCTCGGAGTTTCTCTGCGTGATAGACTCAGAAATGAGGATATCCGCAGTAAAACCAGAGTGACCGACATAGCCCAACGGATTAGTAAGCTGAAGTGGCAATGGGTCGGCCATATAGCTCGAAGAACCGTAACCGATGGGGAAGAAAGGTTCTCGAGTGGCAGCCTCGTACCGGTAGGCGTAGTGTAGGGCGACCCCCCACTAGATGGAGTGACGACCTGGTAAGACATGCAGGAAGTCGGTGGATGCAGGTGGCTCAGGACCGTGCTTTGTGGCATTACTTGGGGGAGGCCTATGTTCAGCAGTGGACTTGTGAAGGGCTGTAATGATGATGATGTTGATGATTGCAGTACGCATTAGTAGCGACGAAGCAAACCGTTTCGTACAAATGCGTGAATATGTTGACAACAAAGGGGTGAAGACTGATCGAAGCCGAGCCTCTGATGGTGAAAGGAATTAAGTTGTGAAATTATTGCATTGCTGCATTAGTACTACGTAGAACACATAATTCGGGCATACTGGAAATTTTTAATCATCAAATAATATAATGAAAATACGGTACCTCTACAACAAAGTCCTTTAGATGCGATCTAATATGCGGTAAATCAAAAAAAAAACTATAATTTACTGGTGCGTTATATTCGTTTCATATAATTATATCCGTTTGTCATAGATTTAGAGTATCATTTTGTTAAGTCAACGACCTCAAGAGCCTTTTCAAATCGTACGACTACGTACTGGTCGCTTGGGTTTCTCAAGAATCAAACTTTTAATAGAGGGATCTTCTCTTTTATTGTTATTCTATGGAGACAATTCCATAAACGAATTTTGCGTCTTTTTATCCGAAAACTTCTAAGAGTTTAGATTAAATCGGTTTTATTCGATAAAAAATTTTACAAACGTTGTGAACTCATCTACTAGATAGGTAATTAAGCAAATGTGTAGACAATTGCTTAAGGTAATTAACTATGTGATGAAAGTAATAAATAAACAGTTGTTCTCACACTTTTGTTGCTGTTAGGGGTGTTAAAAAATGGGTGCCAACTGGGAAGTCCACATCACGAAATTCTCATAAAGCAGTGACAAAAAATGGAAAACCTGGAGTATGAAATTACATACAATTTTCACAGGTTACAAGAAAATGCTCTGAACACATTTAGGACCTACGATAATAAAAGGTTTTATTCATAACAAAAAAAAAACTGCTGGACCGATTCATTAAAACTTAATCAGGTTCTAATTACATAATTGTGCATCGAATGAAACGATATCATTCGATATCATTAGAAACCTTGAAACGTAGATATATGTCGAGATTTGAACTTAGAAAAATCGTACTCATTACTGAAAAGAACCGTTCTTTAACTTTTTACCGAAAATATTTTTTTAATAAAATTTATGTAACAAATGAACCTATAGTTAACCTCATAGTTAGTGGTCGCTGCAGCTTATGAGCTCAGAGAGCTGCGATGGAACGTTTCACAGCATGTTTGTACACTGGCTCTCTGTACCTTTCAGACTATAACACAGCAACGTAAATTGTTTGACCTTACCTATTCCTACTGCGAAACAGCTTGAAATTTTAACCTAAAAAGACGCCCTGGCGAAAAAGGAGTGTTTATGTCTAGTATAAATAAGTTAAAAAGAATAATACAGATTTTATAAATTCCAATTTGTGCTAAGCTTCGTAGACAGACTTCTTTGTTCATAAGTTCTATATAGTTTCTGTGTCATTCCTGAATTTTATTTTTACACATATTCGAGACTTATAACCTTTATATGATCTGCGAAACGTCCTTCATCAAATTGTCACTGCAGTCGAAATACTATTACTATGAAAGAAATTCGGTGACAGTTCCATTTGGCTGAATATCTTACAGAGGGAATAACAAAGAAACTTATTTCATCCAATACCGCGAAAATGTTACATTTCATATTCATAGGTTTGCTCATAAAGGTATTTTGTACCTGTTTACACAATAAGCATTCAATTTGTTCTATATTCACTATTCAGGCAATATTGTAAAATATACAATAATGTCAAATATATGTGTAATGTGTGTTAAATAGAAACTATTACGTCTCTAAAAAAGATGTTTCCATACGAACATCACAGTATCAGATTCTTGCAGTCTAGTCAGTATTAGTTATCAGCGTGGGTTAGTTATTTAGGTAAGAATCTTATAAACATCCGCAGTAAATGTTTTTCCGTCTGCTTTGAGTAATAGCTCCTTATCCCTCGTTTAGAATGTTTTTGTAATATTTCGGGCAATAAACAAGCATACATACATTTTGATAGCGGTAGAGCCACGCTGGAGCTATATTAGTTGTAACACGAACGGGACGGCTCAACCGGGGTAGGTCTCACAGAATACGTGCGTAAAATAGCAAATTAAGGATGTTGTATTTCGTATGGTGAGTGGAGAGAACCGGAGACCCTTTTCACTGGAAGGAGGGATTTCATCTTAGTCCTCAGCGGTGACAACGTATCTGTATATTGATTTCTAATCGAGGATTCAGTACCACAGCTTCCACTTACCATCAGGTGAACTCTACGCACGTTTATCATCCTTATTCATTACAGTTTGCCTTATCATTTATTAGGGGATAAGACTTCTTTTATGCCCAGGTGTTCTTCTGGGCTGGTACCACTATCTGTCCTATGTCTACCGCCAAACAAGCGTGCGTGCACTGCTGTGCTTGTATAATTACAGGCTATGAGGCATTTCATTTTAGTCCTCATTTGAAGTTGGTTACAATTGTCAAAGTATTGTAGTCAATTCAGTTTTATAAAAAATCTTTGGTGGCTACAGTAATGTATAAAAATTTTCAACCATAATCAAACAAGGTACATTACCATCTTCGGTACACCATGAAAGCATCCATGCAGAAGCATTTTCACTTCTGTGGAATTAAAATATCACAGCAGGAATACAGCAGTGGGCGTCTGGTAGTAAATTATTAACTGATGGAAGCACCCTACGCATTTGAATAATCCAATCGTGTCGTGAGCATCATAATTTATCATTACAGCTTATCATTCGGATTCGGACCTGAGATAAACCGCATGTTATCACGTTTAAACAACAAACACGTTATAATGTAAAGAGAAAGCAATGGAAATACACACCCATATAGACCAATTTAGAAATTTATCTAAGATAAGAAAGATACAAAGATATTAAATTAAATTCTCTCTACTCGTACTCACATAACGAAGATAACAACTTCATTTAAAGCAATAAAAAACCGGAGTTAAGCGACAAACAAATTGAGAGCAGTAAATTGAATACTACACCGAATTGAAAGCAAATCGTAAGTTATACAAAGTTATGCTGCTCTATTCGTTTCACTATTTATTGATATTAAACCTACCCTTTATGAATTGCGTATTGGAGCCTCCGCTTTTAACAAATTTATTCCCAAAAGCCTGGCTTTAAATCTCTATACTAATTGCTATATATACAATCGTAGTTATGACCTACTTAAATGTTATTTGTTTTATGTAATCATTGAGTGTGTTGCTTGCAAATAAAATTCTTTCTTTCTTTCTTCTTCTTTCTTCTTCTTTCATTTCATTATAGAATATTTTACCATAGGTTAGAAAGAGAGCGATCGTCTTCCCGAAAGCCCCGTAAAAAAGCCCACGCGAGCGAGGGAGACAACTATTGACTCTATTAAAACTCATTTTTTATGACAGCAGCAGTATTGCTAAGACAATACGAGGTCATTGGTCAACATGTGTCGAACAGTGGAGTGCGCAGGAAATTTGAAATAGCTTGAAACATTTTACGAGTTATTTTATTAGTTGATATTATTGATTGATATTATTGATTGATTCAGGTTTAATAAGGCAAGCTCGGCTTTTCGGCTTTAATGGAAGCTTCGCCACTATATCTGATTCTGCCCTTAACATATCTTGTACGAGTGCTGATGAACTAGGCAATTTAATGAACGTTACCAAAATAGCTAAACACAGGTTCAATGAAACGCCGCTAACTTATTTTTTATAAG
Organism: Parnassius apollo; assembly: GCA_907164705.1. Classification (NCBI taxonomy): domain Eukaryota; kingdom Metazoa; phylum Arthropoda; class Insecta; order Lepidoptera; family Papilionidae; genus Parnassius; species Parnassius apollo. Next base: position 2,301,072 of record CAJQZP010001501.1, on the reverse strand, counting down.
ATATGGTGACAAACGAGCACACAGTCCACCTGATGACACAGAACCACAGAACACAGCAGCATTTAGCTACTAGTTTACGCTGGTATTCTGTGAGAGCGTGGTTCTTCCCCGGTTGAGCTGATCCATTCATGCTACGACTATACTACTAATATAACTGCAGTATGGCTCTACCACGTATACAACTTTCAAAAATTTGTACGTGGTAGAGCCACGCTGCAGCTATATTATGGTTGTAGCACGAATGGGTCGGCTCAACCGGGGAAGGATTAGTTAGTAGTGCTCGTTTGTCACCCTTATTCTATAAAAAAAAAATTGTCACTTGAAAAAATGTTTATAGAATTACGCTTATATCAAGATACTAAATTTTATGTTATAAACTCTGCTATTTCTACACTAACTGAGCAAAACAAAGTGATCCAAAAATCAGTTGATTTTATGTCTAAGCAATATGATACTTTATTTCATAAAATGAACTCAAAGCAAGAGAAAATCAGCAATATAAGTTGCAAATTAAGTCTTTGGAATCCAAAATAGATGTACTGGAGACGTGTTTAAGATCCACATCAGTGGAAATACGAAACATCAATCTTGGAACAAGAAAACAAACAGGGGTTGACCACCACCATTAAAAATATATGCTCGGCCGTCGGTTCGAATTCCAAACCTCTACCCACTCTAGTTGATTATAGCTTTACACAAACTATAAACACATGACACAAAATGAAGGAGTTATTATATATTATAATACAAAATTGAATCCCAATCCCATCCGAATACAAAATTGAAAAGTTATCGGTGATAGACGTGAACTGTATCTTAACTAAGTTAAAACCTGACACCTGTATCAAAGGTATTTATCGCCCTCAAGGTTATTCCCATACAGACAATTTTATAATCTCTCTTGATGTCCTCCTTACCAAACTTTTCAACTTTAAAAACTTAATAATTATATGGGATATAAACGTAGATATCATGCTAAACTCTACTGACAAATGGCGTCATGAATACTTAAACTGGTTAGCTAGTCATAGTATTTTACCCGCCCACACAATACCCACAAATGTACTTATTTGGATCACGTTATCACTAAAACCAATTTGAGGTCACACTGTTACATCATCAAAACCTCAATTACTTATCATGCTGGAGTAGCCTTTGACATCTGTTTGAAGTGAGAGCTCAAAGAAAACTACCGAATCACAGTAAAACGTCTAGGTCGGGGACTTCTCTTCGGTATATTAAACGGATAACGTTGATAAGGTCACAGAGTTGTTTATTTGCAAAGCTATCAACAACTTACTTTTGAAAAACTCCAGTGTAGCTAAAGTTTTGAGGCAAAAAAGGACTATGAAACCCTGGATCACCTCAGGTATTCTGCGTTGTGTGAGAAACCGTGACAACCTACCCAAAGAAGTTAAAAAATATTCAAATTGTTTCATCCATCTATCCTACCAAAAACATCCAACAGATACTACCAACTTGATTGACGAATTTTTTGCTAAAGTTGGGAATAAATTAGCTGAAGACCTTAAACTTAAGTTTGGCTCTCCGAAACCACTCATCACCAACTCAAATATGAGCGATTTATTTAGTTTTCTACCTAGAGATGAAGATGAGGTTTGCAAAATAGTAATGGGACTAAAGGATGATTGTACTTCAGACATGGACTTAGTTCCAGGTTGGCTATTCAAGTAATTTAGTGATTTGCAACAATAATCCACATTTGTAATACTGTCCTCGAAACCGGTAGCTTTCCTAGACTTCTTAAGATCTCGCTTATCATACCAATTAACAAGGGAGGTGACAATGACTGCGTTATCAACTTCAGACCCATATAAATACTAACTACTTTATCTAAGATCTTAGAGAAAATTCTAAACAAGAGACATGGCTTTTCTAAGCTGAATGAATGTAATTTCTCATAATCAATTCGGATTCTGAGCCAAAAGATTATTTGATGATGCCGTTCTTGAGTGAGTTAATAAATACTTTAATCTCTGGTCTCAACAATGACAAAATGAATGTAGTAGTCGTTCTTGTTTTAGCTAAAATCCAAAGGTCTTAGCTAAAACAAGAGGAATAAAAATCAAAAACAAAAAAATAAATAAATAAAAAACAGAAAAAAGAGGAATAGAAAATGCGTCAAAACGCAGTTTCTGTTCTCGTTTCTATCTATACATATAATTAATCTGTAGAAAAATCGTGTCTGTAATCTAACACTAATAATATAAAAAGGAAAAATTTGTTTGTTTGTATTGAATAGGCTCCAAAACTACTGAACCGATTTGAAAAATTCTTTCACTAATGGAATCCTACATTATCCTTGTTGAACATAGGCTATAGTATATTTTCAAAAGTTAGGGATCCGTACAACAACTTCTTTAATGTAACTCACGGCGTGTAAAAAATACCAAAAGAATCCTTATATCGCATACGCTGCGGAAACTATTGACAATACAGCAAAGTGATGTACTACAGTTTTATAGAAGATATTATTATTTACAAAAAAATTTGGGGTCCAAATAAACCAATGTCTGTTACATTTATGTCAAAATAACTACTTTTTCGTATTAAATTATGCATAGTAACGCCAAAAAATCCTTATATCGCATATGCTGCGGAAACTATTGACAATAGAACAAAGTGATGTACTACCGTTTTATTGAAGAAATCAATATCTACAAAATAGTCCGCAATACCATATGTCTAACGATTACGATTATGTCACAATAACTACTTTTTATGTTAAAATATGCAAAGCCCCCCGAGTATGTGCAATAGGATGAGGCTACTTATTAAGGTAATGAAGGAAAATTAACTGTAGCGACCATCATCACCGGCCAATCAGCTGGTCAAATACCTCATATACCAAAGATATCTTGCTGCCACAAAATAAAACAACATCAAATATAATTTACAGGGAAGCTCTAAACAAATAAATTTATGTTTTGTAGATATGATCTTTTTACAAATAATATAATAATATTTTTAATAAAAAAAAATAATCAAAATTAAAAAAGAACAAAAAATAAGTAAAAAATATTAACAAAAAAATCATCATCTATACCTTAATATTATGAAGAAGATTTTTTGTTTGTTTGTACTAAATAAGCTCCAAAACTAACAATAGAAAGCTAAGCTATCACAAAGTAACACAGGCTATAATTTATGTTCAAAAAAATTGGAGATCTTTAAGAAAATTGTAACCAAAAGTAGCAAAATTTTGCCTATAAAATTCATTATTTGGCGTGCGCTGAGAAAACTTGATGATATATAGAAATTATTTTTTTTTTTTGAAGAGGGGGGGCAAACGAGCATGCGGCTCACCTGATGTTAAGTGTCTACCGCCGCCCATGATCAACCGCATACGCACACGCACGCACGCGCGCACGCGCGCACACAAACACACACGCACACGCACGCGCACACGCACGCGCACGCGCACGCGCCACGCGCACGCGCACGCGCATGCGCACACACACACACACACACACACACACACACACACACACACACACACACACACACACACACACACACACACACACACACACACACACACACACACACACACACACACACACACACACACACACACACACACACACACACACACACACACACACACACACACACACACACACACACACACGCGCGCGCGCGCGCACGTCGCGTCAACACGCACCGCGGCGAACATGTCCTTGCCCTAAAACCATCTCAGAAATGAGAGGAGGCCTTTGCCCATCTGCGGGACTTATATAGGCTATAACTTTAACATATAGCGTCGGGAACTTTTTAAGAATACTTTAAGAAGAACAATTTTACCATAAATAATAATGTACTCCAGACCGAATTTTGGTCACGGCGGCCTGCCTCAACAGAGGCTAGCCATCGGCGCAGGACAGGATTATAGTGCCCAAGCGTATGCGCAAGCACAGGTGCACTCTCTATTCCCTCACTCTCATAATCCGGTGGGACAGTAAATTGATACGACCGGAGAGAGGTCAGATCAGAGGTTTACGTGCTTTCCGAGGCACGGGAGTGAGACACCGCCAACTTCCTGACTCCGGGCAGCTAATAAGAATTTCTTGACAGAAAAACTCAAGAACATATTTTTTGGCCCGACCCGGTATTCGAACCCAGGACCTCATGATCAGCAGTCGTACTACTACAATCACGAGACCAACGAGGCAGTCAATTTTACCATACATTATTTTCATATTACTTTACCAGTTTGCGCAGCGTTATGAAAATTATTAGGAGGAACGATTTATACGACAAATATCCTCATAATATAAACTAAATAACAAAAAAGATTATATAAAGATTATATAGGAAAACTAAAACTAAAAATTCAAACTGTCAAAAAGTCCTGCTCCGCGTGGTATACTGCCAAGAACGCTGGCTGCGTTTCCAACCCAACTAAATAATAACTAAACCTTCCTCATGAACCAGTTTGTTCAAATGTGAAAACAGAAAGAAAATCATTGCAGTAGTTTCTGCGATAAGCGGGAACATACATACAGACAGACGTGGCGTTTGTAAAACGGCTACATATTTTCACTTAGCCTACGCTTAGTATGCTAAGCAGCGGTTAATTATAATTTCATACCTGAAAATTATCGTCGTCTAGGTACTTGGTTACAATCCCACATGATGGAATATAGTTATGAAGCCCTTTATAGTAAAGCTTGATAACTTTAGTGCTTGGCTTAATAATAATTGGCTCCGCACCTTTGTCTAAAGGTAACAAAAAAAAAATAAACGGAAAGGTGACAAATTTATTCCATTCCTTTAATGTGCACATAACGATCGAAAACGTGAACCGTTGAAATCAAATGCGTCAAATTTCCACTACAAAGGTGTCGAGACGAGCTGAGTATTTGTTTGTCCGATGGTGGAAAGGGGAGAGAGCAATTAAGTAATGTAAATCCCCTGAACAGGAAATGCTAAGCGATGTGATTTCGGATAATTTCCGCTAAAAGTTAAGAGGCACATAGTTTATTTGAAGATGAGTTTTTATTTTTTGCTTATATATTTCATATGAGATTTCAAGGCTCAGGGAACTATAAAGTGGTTTTTTTCAAAGTTCCTCAGCATTATAGGCTGAGAAATGAAAATAAAAAAGTTACAACCTCTATACGTCTCACTGCTGGGCACAGTCCGCCCCTTATTTCTGAAAGGGTTTTAGGGCAAGAAAGTGTCCGCTATGTTGCCCCAATACGTGTTGGCGGTTTTTTCTTATTTCTCAGACATAGTTTCCTCACAATGTTTTCCTTCACCGCCGAACACGTGGTAAACACGTTTTTGAGACTCAATGCAAATTGATAGACATACACTTCGAAGTAAATATTGATTTCATACTTGCTTCTTTTTATTTTCTTCACCTATTTAAAACGCGTACAAAATTTCTTAAAGAAAAACATCCAAATTGTATCGAACTTCAAAGAAAAATTTTTAGTTGTCTTCGAATATATGCAAGTTAGTTGCAAAGCATCTATTCCTACATTGAAATTGATTCTGTTTATGTTTAATTAAGAAAACTTTCTGTCACTGACGTAAAATTGTTACTTGACTACTAAGTAGTTGTATTTTAGAACCGGCAGCTTGCATATTTTTACCTTTAAACTTATATAATAAATAAACATGTGTGATGTTTATACTGATGTATAAAAATTGATATCAGTAACATAGTACTGCTAAGCAATTTTGTGGTTTTAATTAAATAAGCTTTTTTAAATGTCAAAAAGCAACATGGGCGTATAACATAAATAAATATAAATTGCACTTGATTATGATATTGATTATGATAACATAAATAAACACTTGATCAGTGCGAGAACCAGTCGGACTCGCACCAGCGGCCCCAAGGCGGCGCCTTTTTGTTACAAGGCAACTTCTTCCCCTTCTTCTCCTCAGGTAGAGCTACCTCATTTTTTTGTATAAAAGTTTGGGCAAACGAGCATGCAACTCACCGGATGGTAAGTGACTACCGCCGCCCATGAAAAACCGCAACACCAGGGGAATTGTGGGTGCGTTACCGGCCTTTTAGAAAGGTGTAAGCTCTTCTCTTGAAGTTCCCTAATTCATGTCGAAAAAATTGCCGGTGGTAAACAATTCCACAGAGATATAGTAAGAGAAGGAAAACTCCTGGTAAAACGCACAGTGGTGGACCGCCAAGCATCTAGATGGTGAGGACGCTATCGCGAATTTTGACGCGATGTGCTTTCGTGAAATTTGGCGGCTGAAACTAATCCGAACAATTTCTCCGGGTACTTCCCGTGGTAGACGCGATAGAAAATGAAAAGGGATGCAAATCCCTACACAGCGCCAGTAAATCGAGCTGATCAGAAAGAACTCGGTTGTCGACGATTCGAACCGCCCTGCGCAGGATGATGATGTCAAATGGAAGGAGCTGGTACTCGGATGCCCCAGCCCATAGATGAGAACAGTATACATAACAGAATTTCATATGAGGCCGAACTTGTGCTTTATAAAGTTGCAAGCGATGTGCCGGCATGAAATACTGTCTCGCTCTGCTAATCACGCCAAGCTTTTAGAGGCCAAATTGGCCTTCCCTTTCAAGTGACCACGAAACTGCACACTATTCGATATGTCGACGTCGAGGATTCTGATGCTAGCTGAGGCAGCAAAGGGAGTGACATAAAACTGAGGAGATACGATAAAGGGGTTCCTTTTAGCGGTGAACGTGCAAACTTCTGTCTTCTGGGGGATTGAACTGGACTAGATTTAGTCGCTCCTAATTCGAGATTTTGTTTAGCAAAGACTTAATTTTAGACACAAATTTGTTCCGGTACTTGGCGAGGTTTTTCCGAGAGATACTCGCACGACCGGTGTATAAGGCATCACCAGCGCTGTCATCCGCATAGCAATTAATGTTACCAGTTTGTAACATATCATTGATATTGTAACAACCCCCCCTCTTCGCTTATATAAATATATTAAATATTATTAATATATAATTAATTTACCCTTTTTCAATAAAATTATATATTTGTGACCAAGATAAATAAGATGTTTTGATCTTTCTAAATGATCTTTCAAAAGGTTTAATAATAGGCCGTTTGTAATATTTTGACGTGATCGTCTTAGTTAGGACTCTTATTTACATTGTGTTTGTTTAGTAACTTACTTAACTTAACTTAGTAACTTAATTCTTTTAAGTGTCTTTTGGAAGAATAAGTATTCACTAGAGCTATTGGAATCTGTTGGTAGCGATTTATAAGCTAAGTGAACCCCGTTCATGAAGACAGGTCTCGAGAAAGGTTAAGTATTTAAAACGTCCCTATTCTATTTTTATCAGGTTTACATTATTAATTTATTATTATTTATCCCTTCCCGCTTGGAAAAGACCCACAATATATCTATACAAAATACCTGATACTGGTAAAGGGCTTCGCTCTCCTAAATTTATTTAAAAAATGTAGGGGAGGCACACGGCTCCACACACGCCGTGCAAGGTGAGCGCCAACCATTTTGATGCACTCCCAACGAAGGGAACGCTAAATCGGGAACTGGACCGTAGTCTACAGCAAAATAACTTTGACAACAAAACGACTTGGGCAAAGCGTCCCACCAAACAACCATCGCAGAGACGCAATGCTGCAGAACGCAACAAGCATCAATACGACTATCGTCGGCTTACACCATCCCAAGGTCCCCCATACATCCCAGCAGAATTCACCACCCGCAAACCTCCATCGACCAGAACCACAAGAGTGCGTCGAATCAGGCGCAGCACACCCGCATATCACAAGACGCAAATCCGCAAGAAACAGTAAGCATCAATGCAACTATAATACGGATGGCGCCCCATCACAACACACCACACATGACCCCTATCGACTTTGGTAACAAAGTTTGTATTGTTGTTAACTAAAAAATATCACTAACGTAACATAGTAGCACGCTACTAAGACGCCAATGAACAAAACTCCACGTATCATAGCGCTAATGCACTAAGACATGAAGTTGAGTATGCCTGTTACATTTAAAAGTGCTAGCAAACACACTCATCCCATTCCGAAAGATAGACGACGCATCGCTATGCGCTACGACGCCGCCCACAACCGGTACGGGTGTGCGATGTCCATGGGAAAGCCGTATTGCTACAACAAACCTAATCGCTTCCAGAAGTTTCTCCCACAACATTTTTTGTGGCAGCGTAATCAAACAAATATATTTCTCATCTGCAGACTAAAACCAAGTGGACTCATTATGCAGGCTAGTTACATGATAGAACTGTAAAGAAATTCCCAGTAAGCGATTACAGTTTACCTACACTAAGTCACTCGTATATTTTTACAGCAAGCGTTAACTGTCAGAAATGAGGGGAGGCTGGCAGCGGTAAAGGGTGACCGTCGATGGCGGTAGGGTTGAACAAACAATAGCACACATGCACCAACAACAACAAAAGTTACCTGTTGAAGTCATCATCCTGAGCGGGAATGCATTCAATCATATCGGAACACATTCGCCGGAAATAATATTATCTCTGAAACAGTGATTATATTTAGTTTCACCTTTGAAACGATCAGCCCCTTTTTTTTTGGACAGCGTATAATGTGTGTGAATGTGACTAAAGAAGAAAGATTTAAAAGACGTTGGTAAAAAGGTTCTACCTTTTTCTTTTAAATTATCAATCTGACCATTCAAAACAAAGACAAAATCAAAGATTTTAAAATGTTTCTTTCTAGGGCTTTTGATTGATATTTTCTTTGATTTCAAATTTTCATGTATTTAATAAATATGCTAAGTTTTAATGATCTGCGTATAATATTTTGAGAATAACCTCTAAGTTAGACGAATATACAGAGATATTGAGAGGCTAAGAGTGGCAGGCAGATACACAGAGACACAGATATACACAGACTCAGATAGACGGAGACATAAAGATACTCCAGATAGACAAAGATAAAACAACAAACACGGAAGTAAGATAATAATATAATTGCTCCGTTAAGCTATACTTAGCACAAATCACACAAAAATATACTTTAAAGTATCTTGTATAAAACAGTTCCCATTAATAAGCAACCTAGAAACTTTTATAAAAAAGGAGTGAAAGTATGAAAATTTTTATCTTCGTGAACAAAGGAGGCATTTGTGCTAGTGTTTTAAAATTTTGTTTCAATATAAATTGTTACTGAGATGTTTAAAGTTAAAAGCATTTTAAACTATTTAAAGTATTTTAATTTATTTTTAGTTGAGAATTTAGCTACGTACATCGTATCGTTACATCGCTGTTAATTTTAGTCTAACATAGTAAGGATGAATTATCCTCTTATATGGATAAGAATTTCTTCACTTTGTAATATAGTTCACCCATTATATAATTTTACAGTATCATCATTGAGATTATGAACAAATAAGATAAACATTTTGGACACAATAACTCTTAAAGTTTTCAAGCATAGAAGATCAAAATTTACTGTGTTTTTCGAGGCCTATACCTCAATTTTAAGTTTCACTTTCCACAGTGTGTGATATTTATATTTACAATGTATATATGTATATATTTGTATATGTGTTACAAGATATCTATACAATTTATTGATTTTACATGTTAGTAAAATGTATATATTACGTAGTTGATTATCATTTTTGCATTGTTTTTATTCTATATTGCTACACCTACGTCAAATTCTCACCATTCCATGGGTTGACTGGTAGAAAATGCCTCAACTCAATAAGTGTAAACCACCCTTTAACCAATTCCTGGGGTGATATCTACCCATATAGCCGTGCTTGTATTGCTGTGCTCCGGTGTCCAGGGAACAGAGAGTAAGTCTTTCTTGCGGCAGCAACTTGAAATACTTTTATTATCATGAGTATTATTATTTTATCATAGTGAGTTAGGTGGTAATTCATGGTCGTGTCTCGGAAAGCAAGCACGGCAAACACGCCAAGCCACATTGGTCCTTTTGATCTTACCGGGTTTGATGTCGTTCTTCTCGCTTGCGCACATACTCGTGCACTATGCCCTTTATATTCAACTCTGCATATGATGTCCTGAAGCAAACCAATAGACATACCACTTTTTACAAATATTATGTAAGAAGCGGTGTGCCTGACTAACGCAGCGCACTACGCTCGATGTAACCTATGTCGCCGACGGTCGGATGTAATCTGTATCACCGCAAAAGCGAAACGAAATAGAAAAAATATTACTAAAATTTCCATATGCACTGGATATTCAGCAATTCATACTGCCGAAACAACCGGTTACACCCACAAAAAGTTGCTCGTGCGCACCTTATGAATTTGGAAAGTTTCAAACTTGCACGGCCTTTTAAATTTACCCACGAATAAAAATTTAAATGACGATTCGATTTCACCAGTGTAGAGTTTTCGGTTCAGATCACTAATAATATGCAGCACAGTAGTATTACGATGCTATTTCACGCGGGTGAGGTTCTTTCCCGATCAAGGCGTCCCATTTTTTTTTTTTTTTTTTTTTTTTTTTATAGAAGAGGGGGCAAACGAGCATGTGGCTCACCTGATGTTAAGTGACTACCGCCGCCCATGATCAACCGCAACACCAGGGGAATTGCAGGTGCGTTGCCGGCCCTTTAGAAAGGAGTAAGCTCTTTTCTTGAAGGTCCCCAGGTCGTATCGGTCCGGAAAAATCACCGGTGGTAAATTATTCCACAGAGAGGTTGTACGCGGAAGAAAACTCCTTTTGAAACGTACAGTGGTGGACCGCCAAGCATCCAGATGGTGTGGATGGTATCGGGACGTTTGCCGTGTAGTGCGTTCACGAAATTTGGCGGCTGGGATTAATCCGAACAATTCCTCAGAGCACTCCCCGTGATAGATGCGATAAAATACGCAAAGAGATGCAACATCTCTTCGCAGCGCCAGTGAATCGAGCCGATCGGAAAGCACTCGGTCGTCGACGATTCGAGCCGCTCTGCGCTGGATGCGGTCAAGTGGAAGGAGCTGGTACTGGGGAGCCCCAGCCCAGAGATGGGAACAGTATTCCATGAGCGGCCGAACCTGCGCCTTGTAAAGTTGCAGGCGGTGTGCCGGCATGAAATACTGTCCCGCTCTGCTGAGCACGCCAAGCTTTTTTAGAGGCCAATTTGGCCTTCCCTTCCAAGTGACCACGAAACTGCACGTCACTCGATATGTCGACGCCGAGGATTCCGATACTGGCTGAGGCAACAAGGGGAGTGCCTTGAAACTGAGGGGATACGACAAAGGGGTTCTTTTTAGCGGTTAACGCGCAAACTTGTGTCTTCTGGGGGTTAAACTGGACTAGATTTAGTCGCCCCCAATCCGAGACTCTGTCCAGCAGAGACTCGACTTCAGACACAAGTTTGTCCCGGCACTCAGAGACGTTTTCCCGAGAAATATTTGCTCGGCCGGTGTAAAGAGCATCACCAGTGCTGTCATCTGCATAGCAATGAATGCTACGGGTTTGCAACATATCATTGATATGCAGAAGAAACAGCGTTGGCGATAGCACGCAGCCCTGTGGAACACCAGCATTAATAAGCTTGCAATCGGAGCTTGCACCGTCTACAACGACCTTGATGCTCCGATCTGCAAGAAAACTGGTGATCCAATCGCACAATTTCTCGGGAAGCCCATAGGAAGGGAGCTTCGAAAGAAGCGCTTTGTGCCAAACCCGATCGAAGGCCTTCGCAATGTCCAAACTAACGGCCAATGCCTCCCCCTTGGACTCTACTGCCTCCGCCCATCTGTGAGTTAGGTAGACCAGAAGATCACCAGCTGACCTACCACGGCGAAAACCGTACTGGCGGTCACTAATCAGCTGGTGATCCTCAAGGTACCTCATGAGCTGGCAGTTTACAATGGACTCCATTGTTTTGGAGAACAAGGAGGTGATGGCGATAGGCCGGTAGTTGGACGGGTCTGAGCGGTCGCCTTTTTTAGGGATCGGGTGGACGAAAGCCGTCTTCCATGATTTTGGGACTACGCCTAGGGAGTAGGAGTACCGGAAAAGACGCGTTAAAACCGGTGCCAACTCTGGAGCACACGTCCTCAGCACAATTGGGGGGATTCCATCAGGCCCACTCGACTTATGGATGTCCAGGGAGAGGAGTGCTTTGCGAACCGAGCGCTGAGTGAAGTGCACTTCCGGCATGGAGCACTCACACCGCGGGATGGTCGGCGGCGTACTCCCCCCGTCATCGAGAGTCGAGTTAGACGCAAAGAAAGAGCCTAGAAGATCGGCTTTCTCCTTTGCGGTGTGGGCCAGTGAGTCGTCCTCCCTGTGCAGAGATGGAAGAGATGGCTGACAGAAATTCCCCTGGACAGCCTTGGCGAGAGACCAGAATGCACGGGTTCCAGAAGGAAGACGAACTAGTCTCTCGCCAATTCTGCCTATGTGCTCTGACTTTGCCTTGGCAATGACTCTTTTGAAGGACCTAGAGGCGGAATTATACTTCTTTTTTTAGAGCGCTGGTGTTTACATCCCTGGACGCTGATGCGTCAGCCCAGGCTTGGTAGCACTCCTGCTTATAGCATGATGCTATTTTACAGGAGCGACCAAACCATGGCTGAGATTTGCCTCCAATGGGCACCACAGAGGAAGGAATAAAAAGTTCCATACCCTGAAGTACCACATCAGCGACAGAATCCGCAACAACGTTGGGATCATCCGGCGAGAAGCAAACCCGCCCCCAAGGGTAGGATGCAAAGAAAGACCGCATCCCATCCCAATCGGCTGACCTATAGTGCCAAACACGGCGGCAGCCTGCAGAATGCAACCGCGATTTCAAAAACATTTGCAATTAAAATTGTGGTGGCTCTACCGCTTACTCCTACTAAAAATATTAGTTATTGCAAATATTTTGATCTCCTTTTTTCTTATTATCGAAAACGTTACACTCACTCTTTTCTGTATATGGAGACGTTTTACATACATGAATTGAACAAGTTCACATTCAACAATTATTTGTAGGTCATACAAACACTTATTCCGCCGTCAAAATAAATTAGTTTCCTCTCTAAATTCTCTTCATCTCCTTCATTAGCCGGTAAAAGTCCACTACTGTACATAGGTCTATCGCATTGTAAAGGAGGATCTCCCCATTCTTTACGTTTGGAAAGGAGATTTACGATCGCAGTGTAAGAAGTTTCGAGCTTTAGACGCTGCTTCTCATCACCGGTCGGGGTATTTTACGTCTGTTGTTAACATGATGGTTATACCGCCATCTATCGGAAGACATAAGATCGTTTACCCATCGTTGCCTTTTACGACACCCGCGGGACGAAATGGGATAATAGATACTCTTACGCAGCCTTCACACGAGTTCTAATCTTCATTAAGTTACATTAACATAATTATAAGGCGTGTTCCTTTTGTATTATAGTAATAATATAACAAGATAGTTTTACCGCCATCTATCGGAAGATATAAGATCTATTTCTCATCGTCTCCTCTTACGACACCCGCAGTACGAAATTGGATGAAGGAAACTATCACGCCTCCATCACACGGGTTTTAGTCTTCATTGAAAATAAACATTTCTATCTACAGCAATTATATTATGCCAGTGCTAATGTCGTAATTAAATGTTAATCGCTGCAAACCACAACCGTTAACGGTACGTACGTTGTTAAACACTCCATAACATTTATGTCCTAGAAGGATACCTTTGTGTCTGTACTCTTTTTATGTCTTTGATAAATAAGTTAAAGCCTGGAAAAAAATATTTTTGAAGAAAGAATTGTCAATTGGATCTAGCATTTCGTTACCAATTCGTTAGCCAAGCCTCGCAAATACGGCATTTTATCCCTGCTTAAACTCGTTCTCTTTCCAATGCGTTTAAATGTATATTTAATGGTTGATGGAAAAGGAGAGGCCTAAAACTCATTCTATGCTTCATTCTATCCATAACACCACTACTATACATAGGCCTCTCTCAAGAAATGCCACAAAATATGTTGTTAATACTTAATATTATACTCAAATTTCACAGTACGTGTGCAACCCAGGTTCGATCCCCACCGGCACTAATGAAATTGTTAATTGCAAATTTTAAGAGGTGATTTATCACGTGCTCGGTGGTAAAGGAAAACATCGTGGGAAAACCTGCATGCCTGAAAAAGAAGAAAAAATATTTCGAAGACATGTGAAGTTCGCCAACACGCATTGGGGCAGCGCGGTGGACACTTCCTTATCCTAAGACCCTCTCAGAAATAAGAGGAGGCCTGTGACCAGCAGTAGGAGGTACATAAGTGGTTAATCTTTAACTTTTAATAATTAACATTATATTATTCCATTGTTGTCCATCAAAAGCCTACAGGTTCAGCTGTATGTCTCCCCCATAGTTTCCCCATTAGGCAGTTGGGTTTTCAACCGCAGTATTTATAATAGCTATTGTTTTATTAAGTGGAACGCGCTGTTGCCTATTTCCCGTTTCAGTTTCCCTCTGTTGCCTCTTACGACCCTCGGAGGGTAATGTGGGGTAGTGGATTATCTTACGCCATCACTACCAAGCAATATAATTTATTGCTTGTAATAATAAGCAGACTATCCTGTGTCGGACCTTTAGGTCCAATTTTTATGTAGTGACTTACAACAAATAGAATGTATCAAATATATGCGTGCCATTTCTTAAAATGCGACTAATGGGATTGGGTTTGACTAGGATGGGCTATATATTTATCACTTTTCACACATTTTTTCATTTATGCGAGTAACTAGTACTTCTTGGCTTAGCATGGTCCGATAGCCCACTACTATTTGGACTCTGCTCACTTCCTCTTAACCTTATATTATTTTGAATCGAGAGGATTTATTCATCTGACATATCTGACCATCATTTGAAATCCTTTTTATCTAAGCCTAAGTGATAACTAAAAATATTTTAACCGATTACTAAGCATGAATCACTAAAATAAAAAGAAAATTAATCGTTAAACGTCAAACACGAGGCCTGGATTCAATTCTTTATTCAAAAATTGGCTGTCAATTAACTGCTAAAATTAAATTTCATGTTCATGAAAGCTTACAAAGCTTTGAATTCGATGAAAACATAATTCCTTTGACTCTGCCAATAGAAGACATTGATAATAAAAAGGAAAATCCCTCAATTAAAACTTTGATGTCAGAGTAACTTAAACATGAAGCGGCAGCTGCAAAATTGTCCCATGCTTTTAATCGGTTAAAATACATAGTTATTACTTTTCCTTTTAATTGGATTGCTGGTAAAATTAACCTAGGCCCTATAAATTAATTACTCCCCCCCTATGATTCAGTGAGAACAGTTATAGACTTTTAATTTAACGGTAAAACCTTTGACATGGGAGCGATGTTTAATATCCGATAGATATCATCTCTCGCATTTTTTCTGCTAGCTGCATTTTCATGGAACTATGAGAATATCCTTTTATGCGGTAATTTTGTCTTGACTTCAATCGCCATTTAAATTGCCGTTTGGAAATTTTATCTAGCCGCGCAACATAGCTCTTTCTGAAGCAGTTATAAACTTTGCGAGCAATTTCGCATCAAAGTTGTCAGGAGTGTAAGATTGCGTATTAAAATACGATGAAACTTCTTGTTGCTTACGCATTAAGTTACCGAATGTTCCACGCTTGAAGCGGTGAAGATTATCCACAACTCCTTAGTGAGTTTCTCTTTGCAATGTTTTATACGGAGTCATTAATAACGCACAACGTATTATAATTAGGTACATAAGCATTTATATAGCATGTTGGTATTAAGTCGCGATTTGTATATCACTTTTTATAAACGATGATCAGTAAAAAATAAATAAATAAATAATCTAAATACGGTCGCGGAACAAAATGGAGTAAAGTATTATCTTACGCCTCAATCGCACTTAATTTTCTATTCATTTAAGGTTAATCAATAAGCTTTTGCTATTTTAGGTATCTTAGTACGGTAACTTCCTAATATGTGAGCTACAATTATGTGTTTTAATTAAATTTTTTTAAGTTTTAAAGTAGGCTAGGTTTCCTTTTATTAACCTCGTAGCCATCGTGTTAAATTATATAATTACTGGCAATTAAGAAACTTTTCTTTTTAGTTTAAATTAATTCTAGGCTACTTTGCATTTATAAATAGTTTATAAGACTAATATTGAATTATAATTTTATCTAAAATATGTTTAATAGTCAAAAAATATACATTTAAATCTTACACAATATTACGATTACAATGTTAACTAGTATTAACTATTACTACTATAATTTAACTTAAAGAAATAAGTTACCACAAATCATACCTTTTTATAAAGATAGACTGACGGCCTGGTAAGAGATATAGAAAGTCTATGGACGCGGATGGCTCAGACCAAGCATAATGACATTCCTTGAAGTCTATGTTAAGAAATGGAATTTTGAATGAAGGTTAAATATTAATTTATAAATTATATTGTAATTATTTTTAAACATTTGCATGTCTAAGATTGAGGCAGATTATATATGAATCACTGTACCAATTTTCATCATAACCGTGCCTATGTTCAACAAATAAAGAATAATTTAATTTTAATTATATTTTATATAATATAGCCTGAAATTCACCAATGTTTTGCAGTAGCATGGTTCAAATTCCTGCAGTTATAAAGTTTGCAAGCGATTTCACGTGAAAATTGTCAGGCGTGTAATATTCCTTATTAAAATATGATGAAACTTCTTGTTGTTAACCGCTCCTGGTGATAAAGATTATCCGTAACGTCTGAAAGATCTTGGAACTAACGATAATGTTTCAAATATCACCGCAGTGAGTTCTCATAATACCTGCTTTGGTACTGTATTCATAACAAAGTAAGGAAAAGAATGAAACAGAAATGCGGATGTTACTATAAAAGTCGGTATCGTCTCAAAACATTGGACCACTATTTAAATTAGAAATAAATGCGTTACAATTAAAATTTGTATAAATAGGATTATTACAATTTTAAGAATACATTGGTGATAACACGGGAATGAGGTGATGGCTTCCAAGCTGTTTCTAAAACTCTCTGTATAATAGCACAAACAAATAAGTGTAATTAACCTAGATGGTCTAGGTAAATAACAATTATATCTCATTTACCTTATGATCAGCGGTGAAGGAATACAGTCATATATTTTGAAGATATGTGAGGTTCGCCAACATGCTATGAGTAAAAACGTTGCCTTACCTTGTCCTTGAAATCCTTTAAGAATTGATAGAAGCCCTATGCCTAGCTTTCTGACGTTTATAGGCTTTCACTTTACTTTTTACTTTGCATACCATACCATCTCTACAATCTCTACACAGGGTGGATGACTCACTGGCCAATTCCGCTAAGGAGAAAGCTGATCTGCTAGACTCTTTTTTATAGTATAAGAGTGACAAACGAGCACACA
Source organism: Parnassius apollo (assembly GCA_907164705.1). Classification (NCBI taxonomy): domain Eukaryota; kingdom Metazoa; phylum Arthropoda; class Insecta; order Lepidoptera; family Papilionidae; genus Parnassius; species Parnassius apollo. The sequence goes on along the minus strand of CAJQZP010001501.1, from coordinate 2,283,717 downwards.
GTCCACCTGATGGTAAGTGGATGTTGTGGCCCATAAAAATTGACATTTAACCTCGATTAAGAATCAAAATCCAAATGCGTTGTCACACCTGAGGACTAAGATCGATGCCGCTAAAACGGGTCTCCGGTTCTCTATACTCACCACATAAAACACAACATCTTAATGCTGGTGTGTTTTGTGTAAGCTGGTGTGTTTTGTGTGGTGAGTGTATATTTTAACTGATTAATAAACATGGGATCATTTTGATTTCTTATATTTACGCGAACACTATACATGATTAAAACTACTTTTACGGATTTTTTATCGCGTTTATTTTACTTTTTATTTACTTTTATTTTTAATTCCCGACGTTTCGGGCGCTTTCCAGCACCCATTCCGAGTCCGTGACCATGGGTGCTGGAAAGCGCCCGAAACGTCGGGAATTAAAAATAAAAGTAAATAAAAAGTAAAAATAAACGCGATAAAATCCGTAAAATTAGTTTTAATCATGGGATCATTTTATTGTTGCCGCTTCGTGTTTAAGTTACTCTGACACTCAAGCTTTAATTGAGGGATTTTCCTTTTTATTATCAATGTCTTCTATTGGCAGAGTCAAAGGAATTATGTTTTGAGCGAATTCGAAGCTTTATAAGCTTTCATGAACATGAAATTTAATTTTAGCAGTTAATTGACAGCCAATTTTTGAATTAAGAATTGAATGCAGTCCTCGTGTTTGACGTTTAAGAGGATAGAGTAAGTCAGCTCAAATTCTAATTTCGCCCCCACTTCCCCCGCGCGTCGTATGCTATGTACCGATATGTTTGTAATCACTAATACTGTAAGTAGAAAGGTCGTTAGACACTTATTTCATTAGGTTTATCATATTTATGCCTGTTTCTTAACGCCAAGCCAGCCGCTTCTTATTTTTATCACGGTTATTTCCCATTTTAATTTTACGTCGTACTGTTGCGTAATGTATATTCTGATCGTAAGCGACACAACTTCTCCCTTCAAAAGCCTAAGCGATACTAACGGGGCGACTGGAATCAAGCTCAAGACGCCGATAGTTTAGGTAATTTCTTTTTACAATGAAAATAATGGTATTTTAAAAAAAGTAAATAACATAAGCACTGCTTTATAGTTAATTCAGTTAGTATGCAAAGTTTCATGATCTTATTTAAAGTATTTTATGAATAACAGCGGTTTATTGTTTATTTTGGAGGTAACTTTGGATTTTTTTTCTATCGAAAAAAATTTTACGAAATCGTGTTTTCGTCTAACATAATCATTAACATTAATCCTCAAATTTACCATATATTTATTTCAAAATTAATGCTGCAATATTTTCGGCATAACGAAGGATCTTGCTAAGCCATTTGACATTATATTTCCCCATAAGGATTAATTTTATTTTTATTTTAGTGATTCATGCTTAGTAATCGGTTAAAATATTTTTAGTTATCACTTAGGCTTAGATAAAAAGGATTTAAAATGATGGTCAGATATGTCAGATGAATAAATCCTCTCGATTCAAAATAATATAAGGTTAAGAGGAAGTGAGCAGAGTCCGAATAGTAGTGGGCTATCAGACCATGCTAAGCCAAGAAGTACTAGTTGCTCGTATAAATAAAAAAATGTGTGAAAATGATAAATATATAGCCCATCCTAGTCAAACCCAATATCCCATTAGTCGCATTTTAAGAAATGGCACGCATATATTTGGTACATTCTATTTGTTGTAAGTCACCACATAAGAATTGGACCTATAAGTCCCACACAGGATAGTCTGCTTATTATTATAAGCAATAAATTATATTGCTTGGTAGTGATGGCGTAAGATAATCCACTACCCCACATTAACCTGCGAGGGTCGTAAGAGGCGACAGAGGGAAACTGAAATAGGAAATAGGCAACAGCGAGTTTCACTTAATAAAACAATAGCTATTATAAATACTGCGGTTGAAAACCCAACTGGCTAACAATGGAGAAACTATGGGGGAGTCATATGTGTTCAGCTGTAGGCTTTTGATGGACAACAATGGAATAATATAATATTGAGTATTAAAAGTTAAAGATTATCCACTTATATACCTCCTACTGCTGGTCACAGGCCTCCTCTTATTTCTGAGAGGGTTTTGGATCATTTTACTGCTGCCGCTTCGTGCTTAAGTGACTCTGACACTCAAGCTTTAATTGAGGGATTTTCTTTTTATTATCAATGTCTTCAATTGGCACAGTCGGAGGAATTATGTTTTGATCGATTTCGAAGGCTTATAAGCTTTCATGAACATGAAATTTAATTTTATATTTAGTCAATTTTTGAATCAGGAATTGCGTGAGGGCCTCGTGTTTGACATTTAAACGTTAATTTTCATTTTATTTTAGTGATTCGTGTGCAGTAATCGGTTAAAATATTTATAGTTATTACTTAGGCTTCAAATTAATATGAGGTTAAATAAAGGAATATTTATTCCTTTTAGATATTTTAACATTTTTTTTATAAATAGGTTTTTTGTTACTTCATAATGCCTCGCAAACGTAAGTCCAGCCTTTCAAGAGTATCTTCTCAAAGACAAGCTAAAAGATTAGCTCGATCGCCAGAATCTTTAGAAGACCCATTGATTTATTGCATAGGACAAGAGGGTTATCATTTTCAAATTCCACTCATTAACCCGGTTATAAAGGAGCCAACTCCGAACAAAAAAGTATCATGTATGAATTTTTATGCGTATCATATGATGTTGCGAGAAAATTATTCTAACCTCTTAGCCCGGTGTAGACAATTATTTCATCAATTTTTGGTAGATATGTATGTGAAGTTAGAAAGTGAACGTCTCCGTTATATATCTTTAAATCAAAAAAAGCTGCGCGTTGAGAATTATATACATTAACAAGATGCAGTTTCTAGCAACGCCAATGTAAGCCCCAGAGATTTAGGTAAAATGGTAATTCTGCCCTCATCATTCGTTAACAGCCCCCGCTACCTACATGAGTACACACAAAACGCATTCGCCTATGTACGTACTTACGGAAGACCTGATCTTTTTGTTACTTTTACTTGCAATCCCACATGGAAAGAAATAACCGAGGAGCTAATGCCGGGTCAAAAAAGTACTGACAGACACGATTTAGTTGCTAAAGTATTTAGATTAAAAGTACAAAAATTAATGTATGTATTTAACAAAGCGAAAATTTTTGGAGAGGTGCAGTGCTTCATGTATTCAATTGAATGGCAAAAAGGGGGATTACCGCATGCCCACATTCTAATATGGCTTAAAGAGAAGTTGCGGCCCAGCCAAATAGACGACATAATAAGCGCCGTGATTCCGGATCCTGAGCAAGATAAAGAATTGCATACCATCGTCCGAAATATGATTCACAGTCCATGTGGATCACGAAATTCAATATCGCCATGTATGAAAGAAGAAAAATATACAAAAAAATTTCCTAAACGGCTATTAAAAGAAACAGTGCACAATGACAATGGCTACCCTTTATACAGACGCAGAGCTCCCGAAGATGGTGGCAGGAAAGTTATAATCAAATCTCGCTCTGGAGCATTCTAAACCTTAGATAACAGCTGGATTGTCCCATATTCGCCTATTCTATGTAAAATGTTTAATGCCCACATTAATGTAGAAGCATGTATCTCTGTCCGCACAATCTAGTATATCTGTAAGTACAAAATAAAGGAAGCAACCAAGCAATATTTATTGTCAGGAGTGAAGGTGAGGCAAATCCCGTTAATGAAATACAGACCTATCAAGCAGGGCGTTATGTCAGCAGTAACAAGGCAGCGTGGCATCTCCTTGGCTTCCCTTTACATGAAAGGCACCCAACAGTTACTCACCTTGCTGTGCATTTAGCAAATGAGTGCGTGTATATTTCACCGAAAGAAATTTCCAAGAAATAATTGCATCACCGCCAAAAACTACACTAACAGCCTTCTTTCAACTTTGTCAAACCGACCCCTTTGCAAAAACGTTGTTATATTCTGAAATCCCCCCGCTATTATACTTGGAACACATCTAGGAAGGAGTGGAAACGCTGTATTCAAAGCGCGCTTGTTGCAAATTGGCCAGGTGTAAAGTCATCAGATGCCCTTGTTCGTGTGTATACCATCCATGTAACAAATTTTGAATGTTTCTGTTTACGATTGCTGCTGCACCAAGTTCGGGGTCCTACAGGATATAAAGACCTTAAAACTGTCAACGTTCAGGAGTGCGCAACTTATATAGAAGCATGTGAAGCTGTATAAAACGATAATCACTGGGATGAAACCATGGAGGAAGCTGTGCAGTGCCAGTCACCAGCCAAAATTAAGGATCTTTATGCAACTCTCATATCATCTTGCAAGTTATCTAATGCACATGAGATGTGGGAAAAATATAAAGAGTACATGGCGGAAGATATTTTGCGAAGGTTACAGCAGACACACGCGAATATGACATACAATAAACACATACATAATGAAGCACTTGGAAAAATTGAAGATAAAGTAATGGCAATGGTAGGCAAAAAATTAAGCGACTTTGGAATGATAAGCCCTCAGCAAACAACCGAAAATGAACTAAGTAATAAAATTATTCGTGCAACAAATTACGATATACCACCTTTGCAGCAGCAAGTAGCCGAATTTGTACCCCGCTTGCTTCCCGAACAAAAACTAGTTTTTGACAAAGTATTAGGACAAATTGAATCTGGAAATGGTATATGAGAGTGCATTTGTATAATGAAATCAATGCTGGAAACTATGCTGACACGCTATTAAAAATTGGCGATGGGCGGTTAGAAACGGATGCTGAGGGCTGCGTTAAATTGACGAGAGATTTTTGTAATTTAGTACAGAATAATTCCGAATTAATTGCGAGCGTTTATTCAGATTTAACGAACACATGCATGAAGACAAATGGTTATGTGAAAGGGCGATTCTTGCACCAAAAAATGAGAGCGTTAACAAAATAAACTCAGATATATTAAGCGAAGTAGCAGGAGAAATAACAAAGTATTTGTGAGTATACACAGTTATGGACACAGAAAAGAACACTACATATCCCGCAGAGTTTCTAAATTCTCTAGAGTTGTCAAAAAACCAAAAAATGTGAGCGTTAACAAAATAAATTCAGATATATTAATACAATACAGTAACATTATTTCAGGCACCAAGGACTTAAAAATTAAGAACATTGGCCCATAGCAATAAATACCTTAACCTAAAAATATATATACAATATAAATATAACACTAGGGAACTTTCTTCTTTAGCGCGTCCCTGTAGCGGCGAAACACTACCCTAGAGGGCCAGAAATCGGGAGCAAGGAATGTCTCTTTGTATTTTGCAGGAACCTGGATTACGTAGGATTTGAAGTTCGTGGACCTCTTAGACTCCAGACGCTGCAAATGTAAAGAGATCGGATCCTCTATGCGGCATCGGCTTCGTTCTTCCACGAAACGCAGGACGTCTTCTCCCGACGTACTTTTGTCCAAACGGGAGATGTAGAGCTACGAGTATATGTTGGGCTTCACAATACGCAGAGTTGTACTTACGTTTATTTTGGCGGTCCCACGCTGGTTACAGATGGGTCTCGACCGACGCCTCTTCTCAACAAGAGTAAACCCGTCATTCGCTCTCTTGGTTTGGGTCACCACAGGAACTGATTTTACATCCACATTCTTTTGTTTTCGACCACATGAGGGTTCCGAAGATTTTCGAGCAACATCCGCAAACGTCTTTCCTTGTTGACAGGGTTCATTCCAGGGCTAAGGTGGTGATGCAATGACGACCGACGTTGGCCTAGTTTCAAGGTCATCGACCTGCTGACAGACGATATCGCGTGACGGAGTCGCAATCATCGGTGAAATATGACTACTATTACGATTACCGCGAGTCGTATTTACATTCTGCGACGGCGGTGAATTCGCAGATGTTGCAACTACGTCGCGCAACATAATGACTTCGTTCTCAGCTCTGTTGCGGCTCGTGTTGATTCTTCAAATTTGAAACGGAGGTCGGTGACTTCGGCTTTCAACGTGATATCTTTCAACAATCTGGTCACGTCTACGTGATCGAACGTCACGGGAGGCAGCTTGTTGAGATCAAGTGCGACGAAAGTTAGGATGTCATCTGGATCAGTCTCATTGTCAACAGTTTGAAGATGTCTTGCAGGTCTTTCTTACCGCGTCCATCTCTATGACGTGTGATAAGACGGATTTGGGTCACGGCTGAATCTGCTAACAC